>VMDR010014861.1:0-22983 GCA_007922815.1 Macrotus californicus | reverse complement strand
TGTATTTATGGATTCATGTACATTCACAGACACATAATCTACAAATGCATGGGGGAGAAGAAATGAGGGAAATTTACAATTAATTCCAATAACAGAAGAAAGGACATAGAAAGGAAGCATCAAAAAAGAACAGTATACATGAAAGAATTAAGACCAACTATATTAGTTATAACAATAAATATAAAATAAAGTCCTCCTTTGAAAACAGTGATTCCTTTCCTCTCTGTTCATGCCACTACCCCCAACAATAAAGATGAACACAACACAACCTTTCAAGATTAAAAATGAAAACTTTACATTCCTCTCAATACGTAAGATAAGGGCAGTCCTATATCCAACTTAAAGATGGAAGAAAGAGAATACCGTATTATAGGGAAAGAGCTGGAAGAAAACAGGTTCTTTTCGTGGGGGGAGAGGGTGGGCTGGAAAGAAAAGCAATGCATAGTAACTGAGATCTCAGGCATTAAAGAGTAAGCCTGTGAAAAGATATGCACCAGCATGAAAACAAAATGAACGTACAGAGTTAAATATTAGTAACTATAATAAGTATTACCCAGTCAAATCTAGAAAATAAAAAAAAAGGAAAATAGGTTCTTTTCACATCATTCATTGTTCTCTTTATTTGGCAAGCTATCCACAAGCCTCTCAACGCTCCCTCGTGTTTGAACAATCCTCTTCTTCTCTTGTATTGATGTATGTCACCCACTTTTCTACGTGCCTGGTTATACGTTGTAGGTTAAGACACCCGTGGCCGACTACCTGAGGGCAATGACTCACCAATGTTGCTCGTCAGTAGAATCCGGGTACAGGAATCCGTACACAGTGATGTCAGAGAAATGGCAGAGTGTCTAGTCAGAGGGAGCACGTCTTTCAGGAGTCTTCCCTGCGTAAGGTAGAATCATAAATTCTGTAAAATATTCACACAACCTATTGCAGTTGGGTTCATCCATCTAACAAAGCTTCTTGACTACGGAAGCATGATTCCCTTTGTAATAAAGTAATTTGAAACTCTTCATAGGAACTCACTTTCTTGAAATGAAATATTCACAAAGGTGTAGACACCTATTACTGACAAGCATCTACACTCTATTCTAGGTCATTTCTACGCTTGGGGGTTGTCTCTCGTGGCCCTTTCCTGCAATTCCTCTGACCAGTTATATATTCTTTTAAACATTCTTTTCAGGTTTACGTGTATCTCAGTTGTTTTAAACAGGAATATTGTACTTGCTTTTTCAGAAATACCTATTTTTGAATGTTGGTACAAATGAGAGACTGTTAGAGATTCCGATTCAGCAGATCGATTTTCAGCGCTTAGTATGTCAGCATCGGAAGGAACTTCCACGAGCGTTGTCTTGTGTAGGGAATAAATGCCCAAACTTGAGAGGGCAGAATTTAGGTCTGCCACTCATTTCCTGAGATTTGCTAGGATATAATCATTTTTCCTCCTAATTCTCTCACTCAGTTATTTCTCTATCAGAAAAAAAGGTATTGCTCCAATACTAAGATGATCTCAGGCAAAGTTATTGTTGTACTGTTTTGTATTTTCACACCAAGAGTTTCCCCTAATAAGCTGAGATCCATGGACTTGGAGGTCTCATCCAGCACAGCAAGACTGCCCTGTGTGGTTGGATTCCGCTGTATGCCACCCAGAACGGTAGCTGTTTTGGAGGGATTCCCTCTGGAAAGGAGCCTTAAGAGTGGTACCCTTGCTCTTGCCTCTCTGACTTCTCTGTCATCATGACCTTCCCACTCAGCATCCTCCCTTCCATCAGCTCCTGTTGGCCAGCTCTAACTCCTCCCACCTTCCCCACTGCCCCCCTGGGCCATTTGTAACGAAAGCTTCTAGTACATGGTGGAAGTTATGTTTTCCACTGTAAAATGTCTAAAGATACCAAATACAATGTAATAACTGCTAATAGTTTGTAAACTATTGGATAACTAACAGCTGGTAAATTGAAGGATGCTCAACATTTCAGCATCCTTTTTTTTTACAACAGCACAACATTAAAATTAAATATGCAACAAAATATTTAGCAGCATGTACTCCTAGCTCAATTTAAAGAAAAGCAAGATGTGAAACAGGTAACTTTGCAGTTTTGACAGTTTGATCTCTTGAGTTACAAAACAGGCCTATTTTAAAGTTTGCATGGCATTTTCAGTGAGCAGGCTGCAAAACCAGCAGTTTGGCTAGCCGGTTCAAAAATCCTAAAATTGGATGCCACATAGAACCACAGAAGCCTAAGGTCTACTTAGTGTCCCTCCTTATCGTCCCCATCCTCTGCTATTCCAGGTAAATGACAGGTCTCCTCACCTCCACTGTCCACAAGCGCAGGTGCCCATCCTGGTGAGCGGTGGCCAGGAGTGGTGGTTTAGTCTCTGCAACACCAGCGCCTCCAGGCTGTTTTTTGTCCGCAGGCTTTTGCTCTCCCACGGTGACATCTGTGTGCTCACCTATTGGAAAATGAATGAGCTACCATGGTGTTTGCAGTACTTGGAAATTCAAATTCTATAGACCGCAAAAAAAGGAGGCAGGTAGGAAATACCAAAAAGGACACATTCTTTCCCGAGAATTTTTTCTTTTTTAACCCCAGAGAATTGCAGTCAGGGCAGAGAACAGCACAAGCATTAACAAGTGGAATCCTGTCCCACCAGAAAAACCTAAAGCGCTTATTTTTGGTCCTATTGCAAAGCCTCTTTATGGTACATAAGAGCTGGAACTATGTAAACATCCAGTTTAAGTCTTACATATCTAGTATAAGATTTAGGAAAATGGTGGGAGATTAAGAGGCTCAGTCATATTTTGGATTTCTAAAATCTAGAATTAGTATTTACAAAGGTATCATCATAATGGAAATGCTACCTCATAGGAGCTGAATCCTAGAGCGCCTCAACATTTAGTCATGGGAAGAACATATATTCACTAAGCGTACTCTAGCACGTAAACTGCCTATTGCCAAGGAATTGTTTTGTTATGAGACAGGTGATTTTATACCAACCTTTAGACTCACTGTCATGTATGCTCTGTTTGCTTCCCTGAATCATGGGAGAGAAAGGAGATAGTTCTATAACATTGTAAGCAAATGAAATACTGGATCAACAGATTCTTCAGGTAGCACATACATTGCTAAGCATTCAAGTTATTTTTGAAGTAATTCTTTGAAACCTGTATTGCAGAGATTTCCATGTGCATAAATTGGGTATCTGTAAGACAACATTTTCCTAGTGGCTCAGAAATAGCATAATAAGAGTAATTAAATGCCTAACGCCTGCCACATTCTTGGGGTACATTATTTCGAATTCTGTTAACAACCATGCAAGTTAGGCTTATTATGCACTTCTTACTGATGAAGAAATGGAAACTCAGAGATTAAATACTTTCTGTAAAGCTAATCAGATAAATGAAACCTTTGGATTCAAGTTCAAGCCTGACTCTTACATCCTCAGAGGTTTATTCTTTCCACCATGCTGGTGGTTCTAAAACAACGTTCGCCATGAAAACTTCCCTTCAAACAAAATCCTAACTAGAAGTGTAATGTGTAAAAATATGTAAAGTTGGAACTGAAAACCCAGTTTAAAAATCCCACATTACATTGTGTAGTCTCTTCCCCTGGTAGAATGTGCATTATACTTTTTAGCAAAAGAGTTAGTCTAAAGTTATTTTGCAAACATGAAAGTAGAATATGTAATTTATTTTATTCACGATTATATATTGATTCTTTGCAGATAGGAAAGCCTTCAAAAGCAGGGGGAAAAAAATGGTGAAAGCAGTTTAGGCATTGCTTTCTAAGAAAACCAAAACAGAAGTTTTACATAAACACTTATACACAGAGGACTCTTCACCTTTACCTGCTCTCAAAGGAAGGGGTCAAATGCAACAACATGTTGTTTGGGACCCACAACTCGGGGTGTAACAGGAAGACATAACTCTCCCTGTCCCTTGCTTACCTTGCTGCTCTGGGGTCCCTTACTAGAACCACGTTGGGACGAAGAGCATAGGGAATCCTGACTTAGTCGCCTACAAGAAGAGGGAGGAAGCCCGATGAGGAGAGGCTAAGACCGTGTATCATACTCAGAGGGGGGCTCTGCTCTGCGTTCATTTCAATCAATTCCTTCTTCCCTCCTCTGGAGATGCTGAGCCACTCACTCTCTCACTCGCTCACTCACAAAGCACACCCTGTATCTTCTGTAACGAGTGCTCATCTGCCTGGTGTTAGTGGAGACTATTGGGGAGCCTCAGGAACTAAGGTTCGCAGCTGCCTGGTCTGGGGACTAAAAGTCGGCCCTGACCCGTGGCTGAGGCTAGGTGTGGCCCTAGAGGCTCTGACACCGCCGTGGTGGGAGTGCGCTGGTGGTGTTGGTGCAGGTTCTGAGTATCCCGGCAACTTCTGCTCTGCAGTGTCCAGTTCTGGCCTCGCCCTGACTCTGCCGTGCTCTGCTGGGATGGGCTAAGTTGTGCATTGGGGCTCTGGTGCAAGCAGATTCAGAGCAAGTCCTCAAAATATTCTCAGAATAAGGACATTTCCAGCCAAGGAATAGAGAAGGTGTTATGTTCTGACTCACGACTGGGTGACTCAAAACTAGCACAGAGGTGTGTTTATCATGGCCTATTGACTGAAAATCAGAGCTCTCGAGCAAATATGAAGAGAAAAAAAATACTTTTCCTTAGATATAGAAATAATGGCCTGCTCTGTCAGACATGGGTGAAAATTGCTCAGTTTCAGTGGACGTCCAGTGGAACCTGCTGCCGTATCATTTGTCATATTGGCCTTGCAAGTTGCATCTGCTTCACATCTGTGCTCATAGAGTTTGGTGTTGGCTACAGGTGTGGTCAAGGGAGCATTTCCCTCTCTGCTGGGAAGGGGGCTGTGGGACGGACAGAGTGCGGGAAATTGCATCTCCACACAGCAAGCTAGATCCCTGGGGACCACCCACTCCAAGAGGCAGTTGTCAGCGAAGGCAGCTGAAACCAAGCCATCTACTCAATTTGTCTCCCCTTAAATCATATTTCTTGATCGGTAAGCGCAAAGGTACCTTGCACATTCAGGGGTCCGGAAGAGGAACAGTATGTCATTAATTCTAAGGCGTTTGGGATCCAAGTCAGGGTTTACTTTAAGGCAATCTTCAGATCTGTATCTGGAAAAAGCATGCATGTACATGATAGATACCTACAAATTAGGTAACACACGTTACTTACATTGCATATCCCATGCGGAGCTAATGAACTCCTAAAATGCTGATGTCATTGAACATGCAGAGAGACCCCAGGGGTGTAGAATGTGAACATATCTTTCTTAAAAAGGCTCTGTATATCAACATGATCATTTAGTGTTTAAATGTCTTTTAATCCAACTATCTAGTCTAGCCTTCCTGCTTATACAGGCCAGAGAGTGGACTTATATAAACTCCCAACAGTTTCATACAGTTTAAAGAATAGAATTGTACTCTTGGAATAAGCAGAGTGACAAGTTTGGATCAAGTATGGTTACTGCCATCAAGAACCTTAGAATTGAGCCCTGGCTGGTGTAGCTCAGTGGATTGAGTGTGGGCTATGAACCAAAGATCGCCGGTTCGATTCCCAGTCAGGGCACATGCCTGGGTTGCAGGCCAGGTCCCTGGTTGGGGGTGTGTGAGAGGCAACCACACACTGATGTTTCTCCACACTGATGTTTCTCTCCCTCTCTTTCTCTCTCCCTCCCCCTCTCTAAAAATAAATAAATAAAATCTTAAAAAAAAAAAAAAGGAACCTTAGAATTGAGGGGAAGAGAGGGAGAGAAGCATCGATAGGTTGCCTCTCGCAGGCACCCCACCCAGGGACCAGGCCCACAGATGCCCTGACGGGTCATCAAACCGGCCGCCTTCGGCTTTGTGGGGCGGCGCTCAGCCAACGGAGCCCCGTGAGCCAGGGCAAGGCTGTGTTTTCTGAACAAAATCAGGACAAAACACAAATGAGTTGTCAACCATGCTATTTCAAATCACCATCCTAAGGTGGTCAAAGGTAGTTAAATTACTGTTGAGGTAATATTTATATGGTCTGTATTTATTTATTTTAAAAAATATTTTATTATTTTTAGAGAGAGGGGAAAGGAGGGAGAAAGAGAGAGAGAGAAACATCAGTGTGTGGTTGCCTCTCACACGCCCCCTACTGGGGACCTGGCCTGTAACCCAGGCACGTGCCCTGACTGGGAATCAAACCGGCGACCCTTTGGTTTGCAGGCCCATGCTTAATCCATTGAGCCTCACCAGCCAGGGCTGTATTTATTTTGTAAACATCTCACACTTCTGTGATTATCGAGGGAAGAGACAAAAAAAACAGAACCTTAGAATTGAGGGAAGAAGATAAGTAGGTAATTCAGTGATTATACTATCCTTGTTACCTGAGTCTCCCACTGACCCAGATTCCAAAGCACCAAACACCTTCCTAGGCAGTTTTCTGGGAGGAGAGTGATAATCCCTAATCGCCTGCACTGGTGCTTCATGCTCAGATCTTAAAGCCACACTTACTCTTCCTTACAGCAAACAGAACTTGTGGCAAAGTGTTCCTTTTCCATTAGTGGAAATTGCCTCTGCTAATTAGCCCTGATGAGTGGTGAAGGAACCTCTTGGGGGTGGACCAGGCTCCAAAGAGGAGCTTGTGGGCCCTGGCTGGTGTGGCTCAGTGGACTGAGCGCTGGCCTGGGAACCAAAGAGTTGCCGGTTTGATTCCCAGGCAGGGCACATGCCTAGGTTGCAGGCTATGTCCCCAGTAAGGGGTGTGTGAGAGGCAACCACACATTGCTATTTCTCTCCCTCTCTTCCTCCCTCCCTTCCCAGGAGCTGGTGAGCTTGATGACTTGTTGAGTTCAAACTTTGTACATTTTTCTGCTCCACAGATTAGCTGAATGGTGAAATGGACTGTTAATTAGCAAGAGCAATTTCTAGTTTTGTCCCAGAAGAGCTTTGAGCAAGGAGAGCTATTTCTCCTGACTCATAAAGAGATCTGAGGCAAAGTTTGAAGTAGGTGGTCACCACTGTGAATGTCAACACCCTCTTTCGCGAGCCTTTTAAGCTGGGCTTAAATTACATTAGTCATTTCTGTGCTATATTATGTGTTTTGCAAAATACTCCAATGATTCTAAATCAATTGGTTTTACACAATCATCTTTTTCTCAGAAGGGGACATGGTGTATGACCCTCTATAGTCAGTTATTTTCTCTGACTAGATGTTGAATTTGCACGTATCCCTTGGCAAAATGCCTAGCGCTCCACTGAGGGGGATCTCCGCCTGTAAGTTGGAGATGCCCTCAGGGTAGCTCCCCCTCTTTAGGCTGTGGCATCAGGACCGCAGTCTCTGCCTTGTCTGTCCACCTGATTTCCCTTGGTGGTGAGTCATACACAGCCGACACTTACAGTGTGAGAACTGCATTAACAAAAGGGTGAGACACCGTGCAGTATGTATTCAAGTGAGAAAACCCTAAGGGCAAGGGCAGGAACAGAAGGATGATCAGAATCCTAGGGGCAGAGGCCAAAAGAATATGGGCTATGGTACAGATGAAAGGTCTGCAGAAACAGCTACTTCATCTAAAGATTCCAAGGAGAATAAATCCAGGGTCTAAACAAGGAAGAATCATGTGCTCTCAAAAGCTGGTGAAATGCATAGACTGTGACTTAGGCTGGAAAGAGGCACAGAGTCCAGGTAGACCAGTAGTATGTAACACAGTGTAAACAGAGGCAGCGATTTCCTCTGCATCTTCTTCCTTTCTCTTGTCCTTTCCCACTCTCTTTTCCCCTCCTTTACACCTCTTCCCTTCCTCCACCAGCTTAGATAGACTTGGTCTTATTATTATTCATTCATCAAGGCTCTTGACCACCTTGTACCTCAAAGTACAATATTACAAACTCCTTTGACATAGGGCGTTCACACGTGGCCCTTGCTTTCTAGCCCAATTGCACAGCTGTGGATTGCTTATTACTTGCAAACCATCCACAGCAAATAACACAATGTTACATTATTTCCTGTACAACCAATGGCAAGAACATTTAGAAATGGATGGCAGGGAGAGGATGATAAAGTTTCTGGCCATAGTACGAAGAAAATCTAATTGGTTGGGATTTAGCATTGCATAAGCCACACCCTTGTTAGCATGGACCTGTAATGAATGAGATGTGCTGGGGTGTTGAATGAGAAGGAAAGTCCATCTGGAATGCCTCTCACCATTTAACTTTGGTGACTTAGTAGACGGTGGTGTCACTGGGAATATTAGGAAGAGGAGTTGTTTGGGGGAGGGGTAGACTGGGGCAATGTTTGGGGCATGTGGGGCTTTAAGTGTCCTGGTAATTGCCAGATATGTATGTTTGAAGCTCTGGGAGCTTAGAGTTTACAATGAGTATGCATTTTAAGTGTTTGTTGAGGTTATAAATTGGGCAAGATCACATGTGAAAGCAGACACTAAAGGGAGACGAGTAAAAGTTCAAGTGCTTGAGAAGACAAATCCCTGAGGCTCACCTTATTTATATGATCCTGGGGTTTAGACACCTAGAACATAGTCTCCTCATGTTCACAACTCCGGGAAACCTGCCTTGAGAGTATTTACCATTTTCATTGATTGCTTTTGCTTGTTTGTTTTAGTATTGAACGCTACTTTGGCTCTTCCGCAGTACAACTTACATTATTTCAGGAAAAGATGCAACTTACAGTTCTTTGACAGTGGATGTTACAAAATTCCATAAGATGATCACACCATTTAAGGTTCCAGCAGCTATCAAATTATATCCTTCTATTTGCAATAAGTCAATGCAGTTCACTTGGGAACAAGCCGCAGGGTTCTGAAGAAGGAAGGAAAGAGACTCACGGACCATCCTGGACACAGAGTCCAACCACAGTGCAGATGCTATGCATGCACTTGGTTACTCGAGAATTAACTGAAAGTGTCTTACTGTGACCTTTCAAAAAATGTATTGAAGTGTAGTTGGCATACAATAGTGTATTTATTTCAGTAGTACAACGCAGCGATTCGAAATGTATATGCTTACAATATGATCCCCACAAGTCTGAAAACTATCTGCCATGCAAAGTTATTATGAGGTTATTGACTGTATTCCCTGTGCTGTGCACGACATCCCCATGATTGATTTATTTTATAGTTGAAGTAATAGTCCAGTGAAGTTCATTATGATATTTTCTGTATTTTTGTGTGTGTTTATAATATTCCACACTAAAAAGGGAGAAAATCAAGAAACGGAACTTATATTCACATGTTGAGAAGAGGTTTCCTCAACTATCAACGTCACTTCCGGGAAAGGAATGGCCATGCCCTTCTCTTTAGCCGATGACTTCAGATGTGTAACGTGATTAACATTTTGTAGGACAGCTGTGATGTCAGGCAGCTCCCATACCACCATGAGACAAATATCATTTTCTTTGCCCTGTAACAGAAATCCAGTGAGTACGTGACAAACTCAATTAACTATTTTATTTTGAGCTGTTATAAGGATATAGAGAAAAATAGAACATACCATGATACATCTACCACCCATTTTTATCCAGTCTTAAGTTCTAGCTATCCTTTCCTAACATAATTCCTCTTTCTTCTTCCCTCTGCAGGGGTAACTAGTAATCTGAATATGGTATTAGTTATGAAAGTTTTAATATTTATACCTCAACAAATATATATATTCTAGATAGCATTTATTATATGTTATATGTACACACACAGACACACACACTGCTTTCAGGCTTTTAACTCTTATAAATGTTATCAAATTGTAGAGATTCTTCTTGAATTTGCTTGTTTCTTAAACTTATAGTTTTGAGAGTTATACATGTTATTACATGGAGCTCTAGTTCATTTATTTTTAATGGCTTTATAATATTGTATAAATATACTATAATTTATTTTTTCTCTTAGTGATGGATGTTCAGGTTGTTTTCAATTTTTTGCTGCTTTTAAAAAACTTTTAAGTTGTTTTTATTGTCACCCCAGGACATGCTCATTGATCTTAGAGGATCTTACTTTCTAGCTGGTTATTATTGATGGCATGCTATTGATTTTTGAACTGTGAGTTTTTACATGGGGATAAAAGCCAAATTTTAAAGGAGGAAGGCAGCTGTGGTAACGTGGGGAAAATACTGGTCTACGGGTGAAGGCAACAAATCTCTAGCCTGAGATCTAGTGAGAGACTGAGGAAAGCACATGTTTGGGGGGCCTTGTTTTCCTTGTTTATAAAATGACTTCAGCTACTTGTGAAGAGACCAGGCATTTGCACAAGCTCTTTTCTGAGGCTTGAGAAAATAAAACCAAGAATGGAAGTGCAGAAGAGGCATTACATTTCAAGCCATTCCGGGCTGGTTTGTAGACATTAAAAAGAAGTACATAACACTCACGGGCACTCGGCCTCGGTGCACGATGCACTGGCAGTGGTCCTGGGTGACTGAATGTGACGATGGAGGCAGTGCTTGCCTGTTTGTCGGTGTGCTTAATGCAGCTGAGAGTCTGGAAGGAGAAAGGTCTGGTGCTTCTTTCCTTCTCTCCACTCCCAGCTGCGACTCCAGGAATGAACTACATCCCTGCCATGCACGTTTTCTGTTGTGTACCTTACAAGAGATCTCTTATGTTTCTTTATGGGAAGAGTGTACTCAATCAGGGAAGTTTTGCACTTCTTTTTTCCAGCAGTAGGGCTATCAATAATCATCTTCATCTTTGCCAGACTGTTTTTTTTTTTCCTCTGATCTTAGCTTTCAGAAGGGGAATGATGACGATGATGATGATAATAAGTAATAATAATGAGTCCTTGAGTTCTAGGCAGGGAAAGATTCACTCAATGGGCCAGGCAAATGATCTAGCCTTCATTTGAAACATGAAGAAGGCATTCTTCGGTGGCAGTAGACGCACAGGAAAAATAAATTAGCCTACCTCAAACATCCCAGCACAGCCCTGAGCAGACTGCATCACTAACCCTAACGTAAACAAAGCAATTTTGGTAACAACCTGAAAAAGTGGCTTGAGCATCCCTGAATGCAATAGGGACTCTAAAGGACAGAGAGGGACCACCACTCCCCCTTTTTTTTGTGGTCTGTGCTGGGGCCTGGGCAAGGTTACTTAGGAGCATCCCAGGAAGGTGGTGGGGAAATGCCATCCTTCGCTGGCTGGCAAGAGAGGAGTTCAGTGAGGGAATTATCCACTGACTGAGCTGATTTTCCCCGGAAGAGCAGGGAGAGTACCAAGGTCAGTGCGAGACTGCAAACCTGGATCATTTTGATCTTCCCACTGCGCTCCAGGGTGAGGAGCAAGGACTGGTGTTTCTCCGATGCTTTCAGAAAAATGAGGCGTTTCAGCCCGTGCTCATCCTCTATCCAGTCCTTCCCTCTGGGCAGTGCTTTCATCTCCTGCCCGCTGTCGAAGTCCCAGATTTTAACTGTTCCTGGGCACACACAGGAAAGACTTGGTGGGTAAAACGAATTTATAGAAAGCTTGGCTTTCATCTCAGTGAAATGGGTCTATTTGAACACTTTCTGCCAACAATTTATTCTCTATTCATTTCCTACTGACATGTGAATCTCCCCGGTCTTGCTATACACAAAATGTGATTTCTGTATGCCTCGATCTGTCACAGGACGAGAAAAACTAAACAGGACCGAGCAATACCTCAAAATTGTGACAGTTTTTCAGACTCTCTTGTCTGAGCTTTCTGTGTTAAATGGATCTTTTCTGCCTTTATCCTCCCAGTGCTTTCAGGTTTGCTAAATAACCCCCAGTATCTCCCAATTATTATTAATAGTAAATATCATCGTAGCAATGAAGTCAGAGTTTTGAAGATACTGACATGTCTTAGGACTTTAGTTCTCACCGGGTAATAAAAGGTTTAAGAGAATCCTAGCAGATAAGAAACTATCAAGCTTTGAATTATTTTGTTGGTTATATGGGGGAAAAATACAAAAGGACTGTTGAGTTTCTTCTGACATTTGAAAGTATAATTTCTTTTGAGTTAACGTCACTCATTTAATTAAGTAATCTTGACAAAGGGGACAGGAATGGTGGTAAGCAGGGTAGTTGTTGGATGCCTAGTTCAAGGTCAATACTCTGTGTCGAGAATCAAGCTCTGACATGGGCCCTCAAGGTTAGATCCGGCGGGCTGCCCCTCACAGCACTTTGCCTCCACTCCCTTAACTGTCAGTCTTTAAAAGGACCCCAGAGTGTAGCACTAACCAAATAAAAATACTATGCTTGCATGAAAATAGTGCCCTCTCAGTCACGTTGAATTGCTTAAGGCTCATGTCTGATAATAGTTGTGTACATTGCTCAGAGTATCTACTATGACTAATTTCCACATTGTGCAGGGTGTGCTGGGAAGAGAAGCAGACTGCTTTCTGACAAAGTGTCCCACGTGGAGAGCAGCTGCGTGCATTCACACCCCATCAACTCAGCAGTCCCGATTTCATTTCATGTGTAGTGTTACCTGCTCACATTTCCAAAAGTCAGACTTTACACTAGGATGTTCTCTCAAGTTTTCAATTGCCTTACCAGCCAGCATTTATTTAGTAAATATGTCTCTTTAGTAAATAAGTATATTCTGCGTAGTGCCTGCAGTTGGTTCTTTCCCAGGGTTCAGAACAGGATGAGGTGAGAGGGGAGGGAGGCTGTGGTTGCCTAGTTCCCAGCACTTCCATGGGATGCTCCCCACCCAGCACGAGGCACAGCAAGCACCACAGCACAGCCTGAGCCAGACACCCTCCCACGTGAGTGCATGGCACATGCCTCCAAGGCACTCAAATGTGTGAACAAGTCCAAAGGAGAATTCTGGGAGTTATGTGACAAAGCTGGCTGCATATTTTGTCTGGCCCCCAAATCGACTGTCAATAAAAATATTGCAGCAAGCACCGGAATCTAATGTCTCTCTCTCAGCTGATGATACCCGGAAGTAGACAGGATGTGTCAGTGCAACGGAGATTAAGTCGGACCAAGGGTGGAGTGAGACTCTAGGTGTGAAAGACTTTTGCAAACTGGACAGCAATTGGATGAGCGTAATGTAAGGCACCGATTATTTTGAACATCAGTATCAGGACATTAAGGCCCACTGAAGAGGAGCTCATCACTCCTCCGTCGGGCACTGCAACCTCACTAGTGTGGGTACACATTTCAGCCTGGTTCCTGCTCTCCCCGTAACCCAAACAGCTAACGAGTTCCTAGGACAAATTCTCAGAGCACTAACGCAGGGAGGCCGTAACTGAATACTAGTCTGACCGTTACACGCTCCTGTGGCAAAAAGAAATCCACTTTCATTGATAGCTGCGGAAGTCAGTTCAACATTGACGCCGTGAGGGTCTAAAATCTGGTAGATTTGGAGGCCAGTCTCAAGTTCCCATACCTGTAGGTCAGAACAACAACAACAACAACAACAAAATCGAATAACCCACATGCCCTTCGGTGCTTATCAAAATTTTACAATATTCAAAAGAGCCTCAAGAGGGACGCTGTACCCATCTGACACCTTTCCCAGCATTCTGCCATGAATGCTGGTTTGATCAAAGGAAGTGCTGAAAGACGTGACACTACCTACGAGTGTCTGAGCTGTCCTGGAGTGTGTCTGGTGCACGTGCCCGGGACTGAGACTCTATTTCAGGGACCCCTGGCTGTGGAGGAGGTACTCAGTCGCTATTTTAAGTATAAAGCAAGATAGAAATGGAAGAGTTATGAGTCCAGCAGACAAAAAAACCAAACTGGATTTTTGTTTTTCTCTGTCAACACTCATCCAAATGAGCTCGGGGGTCACTGGAGGGAATCTGTGGTTAACTGCATGGAATCTAAGAGAACCCTGAGAAAGGAGCTCATTGACCTTTCCAAGGAGTGTTGTGGTTAGGGAGATGGCTTCAGCTCCAGAGAGAGAGAGAGAGAGAGAGAGAAGTGAGGGGAAAGGCTGAGACGTCAGAGAAGGCTGTCCCTGTCACTAGGCTGGGAGTAACCAGAAAGTCCAGAAACACGTCAGAACTCTTCATTATCTCTCTTTGGAGACACAGCAGAGACTTTACACTCCCGCAGCCCTTCGGTGGGAATTTCCCCTCTTCATGGGTCGGCTGCGTACATGGACCAATAAAACTGAAGCGGCAGCACAGGATGGGTTTGATTGCATTCAAGCTGTTTGGGGGCAGGGGCAGCACAAGCAAAGGGCGGGGCAGAAATCAGCATTGACTGCTCCTCCAGGGAAGGCTGCGGCTGGCTGCCGGGGTGAAAGATGGAGGGGGAGGAGCTGAGGAAACAGCTGGGAGGCGTACAACCACTGGCTGCCAGCTGGGAAGTGGTGGAGCCAGGGTCCGAACCAAGCGAGTCTGGCCCCGGAGGCCATGCTCTCGATCTCTGTTGTGCCCCTGGGTGCAGAGGGGTCCTTCAGGGAGAAAGAGGAACATGTGTCACTACATGAATGGGTTTCAGAGGTGACCTATCTCCTCACCCGAAGCACATCTGTCTCTAACCTGTCAGGTGTGGAAACTCACCTAGAGGTCTTCCCCCAGGGAGGCACCCCCCCTCCCAAAATGAGAATTGTACTTTCTGAAAGCAGGACAGGTTTTCGTTTTAATTTCCCTCTATCTACTCGCTAGGCATTACCAGAATTGAGGGATAGTCATAAGATTTGGACCCGAGAAACTCTCCAGCAGATGTGCAGGAAAGGTCAGAGACTGCAAGGGGACCCAAAGGGTTTTCAGGGGAGGGCTCTCTAGTGGTCCCTGTCTCCTCTTGGAGGGCATGTGTGAATGGAAGGATGAACATTTGAAGCAAACATGCCCAGCCACCACCGCTAGGGGCCTGCAGTGGACGTGATCATATGGCCCCTACCCTGGCTTCTAGGGAACACAGTAATGGCAGGGCCAGAGGAACACAGAGGGAAGGACATGGGCATTCACATCGGACAAACCTGGGTTACAAACCCAGGGGGGCCTGATCTCGCTGAGCTCCGGTTTGCTCCCCTCCAAATGGAATTCTGTCTGTCCACAGAGAATTACTGTGAGGAATCACCAAGGGCATGGATTTAAGGATGCTTGGCACATAGCCTGCACCTATAGGGATTCTGGGAAACATCTCTCAATTTCTTTCCCTTTCCTGTTAATATACTGTCCTCCCCCAGCTCAGTTATTTAAAAAACTGCATATATATAGTATAGCTGTCGTATTTTGTCATGTATAACGCGCACCTACATTTTTGGCCCAAACTCTCAGGAAAAAAAAGCTTTTGTTTACATTGTTTAATTCAATTATTTATTTATTTATTTATATTTTGATACTTGCTTTTTATATTATTGTATTTTACATACAGATATCGTTTTTGCTTTCTGGAGCTACACTTCTAATGCATGCACATACATAAAAGAGTGAAAAACATTTATATCATTTCAGAATTAGTGCTACCCATGTACAATGTGCATTTTTCTTTTTCCCTCAAAACTTTGGACAAAAACGTGTGCATTACACATGGCAAAATATAGTCTATACTATTTTGATAGTAACAACAAGCTTTATTTATTTAATTGAGCATGTGACTTCATACCACAGTCTGATCTGGCTTAAAATAGTTGTTTTTTTTATGGGTTTGTGAAAGCTTAAAAATAGATCGAATGGAGGGTCTTATCATATGCCACTACATTTACTTAATCATCCAAAGACTTACCAGTAAGAAGAGAAAATTCTATCTGTTTTGTCTCTTTTTTTTCTTTCTGAAGGGTCAGTAGGTACTTACCTTAATTATGGATTCGGAGCAGATAGTAAGTACTTGGTGAAAATATTTGTTGTAAAGCATGACGTTGATTTCTCGTTCGTGAGTGTGAGGGACCTGTTTGGTATCTTGTATCATCCTAGTCAAAGGATACATGTCGATAACACTAGATCCTGAAACAGAAAGAAGAATCTCATAAACACTCAATAGTCAAAGTTCTGCATCACAAAGCATTTTATCCAACCAGTGGTATTTGTAAGTAGCCAATAGGTGAGATTAGTAGTGTCAATGCTTAGGAACTCGAATGAAATGAAAAGACATTCATTTACAATTTTGATAATAAAACAAATATGATTTAGCCAGAGAAAAGCATTCATTTTTGGCTTCATTATTTTCAAGTGCAAGGCCATTCAGATATCACTAATATTTTCTTTTCTGTGATCTCTATTTTCTTATTTTTATAGTCTCCTTTTTTCCTTTTTAGAGTGCCTGGAGCGCACCTCTCCATCTGGTGGAGAGTAATAAGGGAGATGGAACTGGCAGGTCAGCTGCCATTTAGTGATTGGAACTTATTGTTAGAGAGCCCTTTTCCACCAATGAATGTTAAAACCAGAACACTGTACCCATTGCCTTATGAGATGGAACCAGCGAGAATGATTGCAAGCCAGTGCTTGTAACATTAACATTAAATACGATTATTTTCCACATCACCATAGTGAGGTAGATGGAGAGCAGGTATTCCTCCCTTGAATTCTTCTAAGGGTGTTTGATTTGGCTTTATCTGCAAGTATGATTTAAACCAAAATCGACAAACTGTGTATCCTGGTGGAGTGTGATGTCTGGAAATAGAAATAAGAACTCCAAAGCATCCCCTAGCTCCAACAAAAACAAAATCTCTTTCCTGTGTCGATGTGGATTTTTTTCTTTGCGTTGACTTTCTCAAGTCTCTCCCAAGAAATCCCAGCTTTAGGAAAGTCTTCAGCAGGAGTTACGCGTTACTAAACACTTTCCTCGGGCGTTTAAATTTTAAGGTAAAATATTTACTTGTGTGAAAGACTGCAGTGGCTCTTCTGGGAATGATTTTCATTCAAATACCTCAATGTGGAAATAGGAGGGCTGGGGTGGGGGGAAAATGCAGACAACTGTAATTGAACAATAATAAAGTAATTAATAGGAGAAATGTGATAACCAGCTAGTCAAACAACACTTGAAGCTTCTTGGTAGATCCTTTTTTTATATAATTACTTTATTGTTATTCATTTACAGTTGTCTGCATTTTCCCCCCACCACTCCCCACCCCCTCCACCCCAACCAATCCCACCCCCTCCCCCACTCCCACCCTCCCCCTTGGTTATGTCCATGTGTCCTTTATAGTGTTTCCTTTAACATTATATTGACGGTGACATCGGCAAAACTAGATAAGCAGGATAAGTGCCATCCCCTTGCTTTTTGGCTCATTATACTATTGCTATGGAAACAGTGCTATACCAAGGACTGTGGGTTCAGGGTCAGAGGCTTTGGGATGCACTCCCAGCTCTACGTTCCCCCCTTGTACCTTTCTACTAGTCAGTCCAACAGTGGAATATTCACTTCCGTCATTTATGAAACAGGATAAATAATAATTCCAGCCTCACATGCTGCTTGTGCAGGCCACAGGAAATAAAGTGCGTGAAAGCACTTTGTGAAAGAACTGTAGAGGCCCTTGTGCTTTAAGAGTGGTAACAATGACCATGGTAGTGCCGCAGCATATTCCACATGGCAGTTCCAGAATGTGGCTGCTGCTGTCGCTGGGGTTTAGAAGATTACATCGGCTGCTTCACTTGAATCAAAGCATGAATAGAAATCTGAGCAATGAACTTCATGTCGTTCTGGTGACAACTGACAGTTGCAGTCAATGTGTGCAGTGCTAGTGATTAAGCAATATGCAGAAGTCTGTATATTTTTAATTTTATTTATTGACTTGAGAGAGAGAGGAGAGAAGGGGTGGAGAGAGAGACAGAGAGAGAGAGAGAGACATCAGTTTGTTGTTCCACTTATTTATGTTTCCATTGGTTGATTCTTGTATGTGCCCTGACTGGGAATCAAATCAACAAACTTGTCATACCAGGATGATACTCTAACCAACTGACCTACCCAGCCATGGCCAGAGCTCTATATTTTTATAAGCAAAATATTATCACAATGACATAAAACTAGGAAGAAAATTTGATTTTCTGTCCTTTGTTGTTTTTTTTTTTGGTCTTAATACTCGAGTCCTCAGTTACTCTGATGATAAATGGGATGGAAATGATGAGCCTAGTAATCAAACATGTAGGTTGGGGCACTAAGGGGGAAAATTTGCTTGCAGTTTTTAGGATGTTGTTTTTAGAGGAGGTATCATAGACGAGGGATGCTTACAACCAGAATTAAGTTCTGCTTTCCAAGGAGGAAAATTATCTATTAAGCATGAAGTGCTAATTCACTCATAATCCAGAAAAAAATTCAGAATTTAAAAATAATGATGTTCTCCACCAGCAAAAGCACCAACCACTTCCCTGCCCTAATTAATCCCATGGAAAGTCAGAGCAGGTGGTCACTGGGAAAGTGCTTAGGAAATGCATTCTGGGTTGGTGTTCCAGGAGGAAAATGAATTATTAATGTGGTACATTTTTCTCCTAAAGCCTGAGGGTAAGCAAATGCTTAGCATTTGTGTCTTTAGTCAGCATGTGTTTCTCAGAGACAACAAGAAAAGGAGGAAACACATCTGTTGGCATCAGCCCTGGGAATCTGTCATTTGGGCCTCTATTCTCTCTCTCCGCTGTTCTTGGTCTAGGAGCAAAAGCAGGTAGTAGGCTCAGCACCCTTCCTACCTAGTAACTGGAGTCCCAGTGTCAGTACCTAGGACCAGACTGCCTCACTGAAGAACGTGGTGCATCCGTTCTAAGATGGACCATATTCCTGCTCCCAAGAGTCGAAACACGGCTGACTTAGCAGCAAGGTACATCCCACGTTTCTGCCGAACCCATGCCACATCACCCTTGGTTCAGGAACTTGGAGCCCTGGCATGGTATTTTCAGAGAGCACCAGCTACACATTGTATGCACCCAGCCATGGAAAGAGTTAGGAGGGAGGGAAATTAGATGAAATATCTACCGTGATGAATCAAGGTTTACACAATTCCCTTCTAGTTTTGTTTTTCTTCTAGTTTGTGCTCAGATGCTAGTTAAAAAAAATAACAGTTAAAAGCCAACATGTGAGTTTTGTTTGTCATTAATTGGGGGTGCTTACCTGCAATAAGCATGCCGTGATTGGAGTCATAGATCATGGAATAAATCTGCATGTCTCCAGGTCCTCCCTGGCTGTCATGGAAGACTTGTAGGAGTGACAGAGTCTGGATATCCCACACCCTGAAAACCTGGTGGAGTAAGGGACACAGTTCACCACTTTGACATGTCACCCTCCCCACTCAAAGCTGTTTCTGTGAGGCGTTTTCAGAGTCTGTAATATGCTCCTAAGAACTTGCAGCAACGTATGACTTCTGTGAGGAGCACATATTTGCGAAACTCCGATTGGGCCCCTTGTTCTGTTATTATTATTAATATCAGAGGGAAACAGCAGTGATTAAATGTTTGCTTAAAGGAACTAGGTTTTTGTGTCATTACAGAAAGGAGGGGAAAGCAGAGTATTTATTATTCTTTAAGAATTTGGAGCCCTGGCCAGGTAGCTCAGTTGGTTACAGCATCATCCTGATGCGCCAAGATTTCAGATTTGATCCCCAGTTAGGGCACATACAAGAAGCAACCAATTAATGCATGAATAAGTGGGACAACAAATTGATATTTCTCTCCCTTTTCCCTTCTTTCTCTCTCTAAAATCAATAAACAAAAATTTTAAAAAAGAATTTGGAAAAATAATAAAAGACTGTTATGACTTGACAGTGCAATGGAAGTCATGTTTCTCTTTGTACCATGGATTAGAAAACAGAGGGAAGACAAATTTTGGGTGGAATGTTTCAAGGAGTACTTCCATGACTTAAGAAGATGGGAACATCTTACTAATTGAGGGTTTTAAGAACCTCCCTTTCCTCCTGCCCAGGCATGCAAGAACTAGAGAAAGCAGCTTTTTGGGGTGGTGTTAATATAGTAAGAGTGTGAGGAAAGAGGTTACCAGAACTCTCCTTTGAGGAAGGAAAGAGAACTATGTGATACTCAACTACAGCTGGGGTTGATAAAAGTGATAGAATGAATTAATTCAGCAAACTAGATCAAGTTCACCCTTCGTCACTTGAAATAACTGGTCTTTGTTTTCTTCATTTCCTGTTTTTTTTTTTTTAGCAAGTTACAGTGTGATTGAATTTCAGAAACAAGTGTGATTTCATCAAGGATTAAGGCGTCAGCCTTAATATTTTTGTATTATAATCATTATTATCAAACTATTAAATTAGGATCTTCGTTGAGTATATAAGTGATCTTTTTATTTTTAAAATGTTTTTCCATTACCATCATTACCAGTTAGTCCCGTTATACCCCTCTACCCCGCCCCTCCCCAATCACCACACTGTTGTCCACGTCCATGAGACCTTTTTCCTTTTTGCTCAATCGCCTAACCTGCTCCTACCCAGGGCTATCAGCCTGCTCTCCATCTATGAGTCTGTCTCTGTTTTCCTTGTTAGTTCAGTTTGCTCATTAGATTCTCTTATGAGTGAAATCATGTGGTGTTAGTCTTTCTCTGACTGGCTTATTTCACTCAGCATAATGTTCTCCAGGTCCATCCATGCTGTCGCAAAGGGTAAAACTGCATAGAAAGCTTTAATAAGTACTTCTGTTAACAGGGATACTAACTTTTTATTTGAGATGCTTATAATATAGTTAACCAGGTTAAAAACTTCCTTATTGCAGATGTAGGATGGTCCTTACATGTAGGAGCATAAAGATATCTAAGTGACATAATTTTGGGAACACTGGTGAAGAGTTTTGACTTATTTGTATATTCCCTGTTGGCCAGTATTACTCAGAACTTGTATTTCCTTTATTCTACCAAACATGCAAATTTTGAGAGAGTGGCTAGAACATTGAACTTTATCAGTATCTTGTATCATGGAGTAAACAAGTATAATGGATGATTTATGAATTTCAGTTCAGAGCCTAGAGTGAGAGGCAAGCAAAAGGATAAACAGTGGAATCAAGGAGTGCCGAAGAAATTGGTCCCTATTGAAATCATTTCTCATTTTATTGCTTTGGTTGGGACCCGTCCATGGTTGGTGGTCTTTCTAACTCCTGTGTGTACACTCTGGGCTGTGGCTGGCGGAGAAAACAAAGGATGAGGCAAAAGATTTGGGTTTTAGTTCAGCCCATCATTGAAATTCCCTGAACTTCAGTTTTCTTGCATCTAAAATGGACTCAATAACACCAACATGCTCTACCTTATTGAATCGATGTGAATATGTTCTGAAACCTGTGCTTTTTCCCATAGAGTAATTCTATTTTTTCATTTTTCTCTCTTCTTCAGTGTTCAGTCCTGTTGGTCTTCCATGCGACTTCAGGGAGGTGGGGACTGCTGGGTGGGCAGAGGCACGGAGGTCTTCGTCCGTGAGCTGCGTCTGTGCTGTAGACTTTTCTCTGCCCCTCCCTCACGTCTTGTTTGTTACTGTCACACCAACTGCTTCCAGTTCGCAAACTCTCTCTTTCTGGTCTCTGTGCATCCATACATACTCTTCCTATCATCTCCACTTTCCTTCCAACACGCTGCTCCACATCTAGCAAACTTTAAACTTGCAAAACTGATGTTAAAATAATCCTGAAAAGCATTAAATGCACCAGGGACTGGTTTCGTGGAAGACAATTTTTCCACGGGCTGGGGGTGGGAGAGGTTGGCTTCAGGATGACTCAAGAGCATTACATTCAAGCTCACCTCCTGCTGTGTGGCCTGGTTCCTAACAGGCCACAGATACTGGTACCAGACTATGGCCCGGGGGTTGGGGACTCCAGTGTTACAGTACAATATTCCCATACAGAAACACAGACTGTCCCTCTACTCATGTTCTTAAATACAAGTACCTCAGAAAAACCTTCATAGTTATCTTACATTAATAGTGAATATTGCTCGTTAAGGTTATTTTTAAGTAGCTCATAATTTTTTGCCCTTGTAAATGCTATCCATTTGACCATTTTTTCCCAACTGGCTACTACTCTTACATAGAAATTTATTTTTATAAATTGCCATTATAACCAACTGCCTGATTAAACTTGTCCTAACATTTTGGGCTGATTTTATTAAAATTTTCAAGCAATCCCATTATTTGCAAATATAATAATTTAGTCTCATTTATAATATTTATAACCCATTTTTTTCTTACTTTGTCACATTGGTTAGAACACTTTAAACGCTGTTTGATGATAGCAGCAATAACCGAAATCCTTACTTTTTTCCTGCATTTAATAATGCTGCTCCTGTCTGTGATGGGAAGGCCTTTTGTGTCTGACTACTGGCGATAATGCTGGCACTCTTCCCAGAGCTATATTCCTTTTATTCCTCAAATATGCCCTTCCTTGTGCTGTATTCAGCAGAGACAACAGTGGGTCCCCATTTCCTTCTCCACACTGATAATATTTTTCTCAGTGACTGTCGCTATTTCGGTCAAAAATTGTCTGTATTCTAGATTGTCCAATAGTTGATTTCAAGGGAAACAAGTAGTTTTTCTTGTGTGTGTGGTCATTTTTTCTTTTTATTACCTTGGCAGAGGAAAGGCTGATGACCAGTTGATCTTTCTCATCGGTTACAATCTCGGTGATGCTGAACATGTGCCCCACGAGCTTTCCCACTGGCTTGGTGCTGATGTTGGGGTGCCACAACCGGAGTACTTTATCATCTCCTGAAAAGGACATGAATGGTTGCTTATTATCTCAGGGGCACAGGAGGTCACAGTTTAAAGAGTCTGTGTCTCCCCACGTTCCCCATCCCCAGCCCGTTTCTATAAGTTCAGTCTCTCTATATAATCATAGAGTATTAGTCCTTCCCTGTCTGACTTGTGGCACTCAGCATAATGCCCTCAAAGTCCACCCATGTTGTCACAAATGGCAAGACTTCCTTGTTTCTCATGGCTGGATAACTTTCCATTGTATATAAGATAGGACCACATCTTATCCATTCATGTGTTGACAGATACTTAGGTTGTTTCCATGTCTTGGTGGTTGTGAATAGTGCTGCAATGAACATGGGGGTACAGATATCTCTGGGAGATGTTGGTCAGAGGGTATAAACTTGTGGTTATAAGGTAAATAAATTCTGAGCATCTAATGTGCGGAATGATGACTATAGTTAATAATAC
>VMDR010014860.1:0-22990 GCA_007922815.1 Macrotus californicus | reverse complement strand
TTCCCAGCCAAACAGTCAAATGAGACCCATCCCCGGACAACACCTTGAATGCAGCCTTGCAGAAAATAAAGCAAAGTGCACCCAGACTCCTGACCCACAGAAACTGTGAGATAATAAATGTGTGTTGTTTGAAGCTAAATGTCTGGTGTTTTGTTACACAACAAGAGATAGCTAATATACTATTCCCAAAAGCACATGTAGTTGAACACTTTTCTCATATCATGAAAAAAAACAAAAACAAAAATGGTTTCATATCCAAATCAGTGTGGGGAATGTTACATTCTGTGTCCTCCACCATCCTGGGGAGTCACAGTGCACTCTGAGAAATACAAAGAAGAATCTTTGTTGAATCAAAGTTAACTACTATTTTTTTCATAATTGAGCTCAGTCCCACTTTGATTTGTTGACTTCTAGTAATAAAACTGGTTTTCAAATTACCACACCACAGAGGAGTGGTTGTAAAAAGCAACAGCCTGCAAGCTGGAGAATACATCCCTTAAGGGAATCAATTTTCAGGTTCTCACTTCCTTATATTTTTTTCCCCAAACTCATACTCCTGGAGAGGAGTCTTCAAGTTTCCATTTCCATTTTATATTCATCCCTCCTCCCTAAACCTCCAGATGACAAACAAAAGGACAACTGGAAACACTGGTGTCCGTGTTGAGAAGGTGAATGACCATAGACTGGATATCAAATCCTTTCACAGACCGAATTTTCCTTTCTTTACTTTCACGTTGCAGAAGAGCTTATGGGATGGGAGAGATGGGTGTGACCATCTTTGGAAAATACTATCTGCCACAAATGGGCAAATAAATTCATAAATGAGTTTCCGCACAGGTAATTAAAGCAAAATCAAATATGTTCAAGGATAGGGCTAGGACAGCCCCTGCGATGAGGTGTTGCTGAAGCTTGTCCAAGCATGGCAGCTGGTCATGAGGGCAGAAAGAAGCTTAAAGAGCCCTGGGTTCACACACACAGAGTTAATTCCTACTGCCATGCCAGACATGCACACACTGACTCCTCACAACCCCTCAAAAGCTAAGGGGAATTATTACCCATATTTTAAAGGTACAGGAAACTACACTTTAGTGAGCTGTAAAATGAGGACTTGAAGTCACTTGAACTCACTTTGATTCTCCAAGTTCAGTGTGTTTTAATATCACACCATCGAGTGGGCTTTCCCCACTACAGTGGGAAGGCAGCTAACCAAGCCTTTTGTTTTACCTCTTTAAGGCAACGTTTTAGTTCCTTCTACAGAGATTTCACCTCTGTACAGGGACCTGGGGAGCACGGGGTTGCCAGGGCTTTTAGATGAACTCAAATCCCATGAACAAGCCTATACAAGTTGCATTTTTAACCTGTAAGCATAATGGTAGACTTTTTTTTTCCTTATAAGATGTCTATAGAAAAGATTGATGAATTCTGGTGATCAGAAAGTACTTTTGTAATAAATAGTGATGTGGCTGAGAAAAGCATAGAAACAGAAAATTCAATATCATTTCCATGAGGTAAATCATTGCAGGAACAGAGACACAGCAATCTGGCCTTACTATGACTTTGGATTCATATAGTTACATAGCATATGAACAGGGTAAGTAAGATAAACTAAGTGCTTCATTGTCTCTGAATGAAGTATACCAGGAGAGAACAATGGCAAAAGAAATTGTCATTTTCCCCAGGAATTTCTTTTATAAGATTAAATGCAGAGGCATGTGTACATTTATTTCTTTATATCTGCACTACTCCCTGAAGAATTAGAGGTGGCTTATAGAATCTATACAATAAAACAGAAGAAAATAAGCATACATAAATAAAATCAGGAACAGGTAAAATATAAATTAGGAACCAAGGTCAAAACTGGAGAAAGGTAGAATGCAGAGAGGCAGGTCCCACTGAGTTATTAAAGCCGAGCCACAAATATGGCTCTGAGCTTCCTGGAGGCTAAGCAGCTAGAAATTAATGAACAGACTAACAGATTTTGATACGTTATCAGTAGGAAAAAATGCACTTTCCATTAGCCATCTAATTCTATAATACTTCACACTCAATATTCTTTGCAGATAAACTTTAAACATGGAAATTTTTTGTGCAAAATAAAGGTTTTGCTAATTAGGAGAAAATGCATAGAGGAGTGTGTTTACTAAAGTGTTTCTCATGGTAAAAGCTGATGGTTTCAGAAAACGTATTATGATAAGAAAGGAAGTTTCACAGAGTTCCCTGGTTAATCAGGAGAAGTAACCAAGGGCCTGCTGCTTTGAAGGTTTAATCCAAGATACTTATCCAACCTCTTTGTTGAACAAATCTTGCAAATAAGGTCTTTTCAGAAGATTCACAGCATTTTCCGTGGGAGCTTGAAATGTCAGCAAAACAGTCTTTCTTAAGATTTTATGCTGGCATAACGTCCTAACAGTTGGGGTGGGGATGGAAATGGAAGACAGCAAAATTGTTTCATTGCCTGCTTTTTATGCCTTACTACATAACATCTTCTCTGGCAATGATGATAGTCATAACATAAAGAGAAAACAAAATAAGTAAGTAAACCAAAGAAAGAAAACAAAGCTTGACAAGAGCCAGATGCTCTCTGCCCTAGTAACAGATCTTTCAATGACTTGCCTTTAACCTAAGACTAGGGCAATTGGTGAGTGGATAAGATTAGTGAATTTCCAGAACTCGACAACATCGACAAATCCTCAGTTCTCAATAATTACTAGTGTTAAAGGATACATTTCAAAAGAAGATAAAATTATGACTCTCGTGCAGATAAAAAATGAATGTGCATTATAGATTTTATTTAATGCATTCTTAACAAAGGAAGCAGGCAGATGTTACAACCAATTCAAAGAAGAATCCAAAGAACAGATACATTTCCAGGTTAGAACTATTGAAATGAAAGGGCTGGCCCTCCACCAGACAGAATTCATTTGCATGTGCATAGACGTGCATGATTTGCTTTGCCATCAATTGTAATATAGCTCAAAGGCAATAGAAGCTATAATCAGATAATCCTGGAAAGGTGCCTCTAAATAATGCATAGTTTTCCATTGAAGACCCCTAGTAACATTATTTATTTATTCTCAAGTTCTTTACATTAGTAGATAAATATGTTTTCAATCCTGAACAACCCAGTGGTACCAGTGCCCACCTTCAAGGCATTTTGAGAAATATGATGCTCTTTGTCTTATGTCTGTTGAGAATCATCAACAGAATAGTGACCTTCCATCTTACTTGAAGAAAACAAAAGAGAGTCTTGAACAGAGTCCTAATGTTCTGTGAACCCTCAAGATTTGCTCTCATAATAGATCTTCCAATGGCTGCCTTTAAACTAAAACTAAGGCATTTGATGATTAGATGAGAATTTTGAAAGTCCACATCTCATCAACATCAACAAATCTATCTTGTAAGAAGAGGGACTTAGTGCTACAACTTCAAAACAATGCTGTAGTAATACATGTGATTTTAACTATTCAACAAATAAATAAAATTCTCTTTTGCTAGGTCATTTCACCAGTGGCAGAAACACTACCTGTTCAACAAATTCATTTCCTCCCCCCCACCCCCAGGATGTACAGCTAGACTATGTTCCCAGCTTCCTTTGCAGTTAGGGGTAGACATGGGGCGGCATTTTGGCCAAAGCAATGTGGGAAGAAGTGACTGCCCTTCTTCTAGGCCCATGCCCCTCCCGCTCCCTGCCTGCCGGCTGGATGCAGAAGACTCTGAGATCCATAGACGGAAGGAGACCTATTCCGAAAGGCAGGGTCCCTGAAACCATGAGCTTTGGGATGTTATGTGAGGGAGAAGTAAACACATACTGTGTTAAGCCTTTGAGTTTTGTGATTTAGTTGCAATAGAAGCTAGTATTACTTCAACATATAAACATCCCAAATTTCTTTTGAATTTAAATTTCTAAAAATAGGCAATACAGTCACGATGTTTAACAATCAAAACGATGCAAAGGGACCATCTCACTCCCACCTCGTTGCTGTGTGTGCTGCCAAGTTAGGACTGAAGCCCGGTCCTAACTGACTGCAGACCACAAGCCCTGCCCCACCCGTTTTAGGAAGGCAGGTGCCTGGAAGAATCTTCTTCTATTCACCAAAGACAACAATATAACACAGAGGGAGAGTCAGATGATCAGAAATAACGTGAGGGTGAGGCTGAGTGGAATTGCTCTCCTCCCAGCACATGGCAGGAGGAGGGCACAGCAGCCGCATTCAGTTCTGCCCCGGATCATTGGTGTCAACAGAGCATTAGCTCTGTACTCACTCATGCCCCAAGCGCCTCCCGCTCCCGTTCTTGAGGAAACAGCATTTTTGAGGCCACTGTAAATCTGTGTGTCAGAGCCCATCTACCTATTTTAGCTCTGAGCTCTCATTGCTGAAAGAACAAAAAAGATACCACTTTTTTTCCAACTTAAAATTCTGTAACTCTTGGCCTCTGCTCTCACTTCTCCCCCTGCCTCCTGCACATTTTGTCTGGGGATATGCAAGACCAGATGCCGCGTGCTCACCTTGGTGCTTGTCCCGGACTCAAAGTCAAGGAGCCACGGTTGAGTGTCCCCCACCTGAAAGGCAGGAGCCACATGCTAGTGATTCTCTGTTCACAATGTGCCTCACACCGGGCAATGTGGAGGGAGCATGATTTCAACATCGATCTCTGAAGTTCCCAATGCCGAGCTCTGAATGCTTTTCTAGGCTGCATCAATTAATTACTGGGGATGGTTTAGCGTGAGGGGGACCCCCCAAAAATGGAATTTATTTACAAAAAATTGTGTATTTATTCTTACATTTAAATTTCACCCTCAAAATACTCCCCATTTGCTGTAATGCACCTACTAAGACTTTTTTTAACCTTTTAAAACAAGTTTCTAAACTTGTTGATTTTGATTCCCATTAGTGTTTCTACCATTTTGTTTGTTTGTTTGTTTGACCACTTCCACATTAGCAAAATGTTTCCCTTTGACAACTTTTTCCATCCAGGGAAAGAAACAAAAAGTCGCTCCGGGTGAGATCGGGTGAATAGGGAGGGTGGGGCACAGGGATCATGCCGTTTTTGGTCAGAAACTGCTGAACACTCAGTGCCAGTGTGGGCAGGTGCATGTGTAAATCACCATCATGAAATGGGCAAACGTGTGGAATCTTCAGAAAATTCACTGAAGCCGAACACAGCTCTCACAACCATGCCCGCTGGTGCGCTGACACAGATGGACTCCTAGAGCACTCACCCAGCGGGGAAGCCTGTACTGCAGGGGGCCCACCCTCCAGGAGATCACTCCATTTTTGTGGGGCATCCTCTCTTGTCTACAGACACTGTTCCCACACCAGTGTTCCCATCATCCTCACTGACAGTGAAACCGACTGAGAAAACACTAAGGCATTAATCCTGTGACCTTGGGATTCTAGAGAAATTGTAGATCTTTCAGTGTAAAAAGATTCCTAGAGGTTAACCTGTCCAATAGGCTCTCTTCACAGATGAGGAAACCTCATAGCAGAGGATGTGCTTTGCTCATGAGTGCGCCCAAATGAGTGGCAGGGACTTTGTCTTCTGATGGTCACTGCTTTTCTCATTACATTTCATGCTTCACTTTCAAAACTCTGGATTATTGGCCATGCTTTTAAATATTCTCAGTTTAGCAAGTACTATATGAATGGCTGTTTTTGATCTGCCTAAGTACTTCTTGGTTTTACAAAAGGCTAAAAGAAATCGTGAAAAATTGTTGACCTTTGCACTTGTGAGTCCTGAAGCTTCCTGTGCCGTTTTGAATGCAATGCTGAACATCTTGGGTAGGGTGGGGGTAAGGCAGGAAGAGTTGCCAGTCACCTGGACTGAGATCTGGAGAACGGCTGGGCAGCCTCTGGGCATGCTCTTCCTCTTGTTGCCTTTACTCTGGGCATCTGGGACATCGCTCATTCCAAATCTTCTGTGTCAGTGCTGCTGGGCACACAAGTGTCTCCCCAAGGGAGCCAAGGAGGTAGAGACACCCATTCCCTGTTTTCATCTGGTGCTCAGCCAGAGTTTTCCACCTTGGTATAAATTTAATATCCTACCCACAGAGTTAACCTTTGCAGAGTTAATTTATGACCTTTCCAAAAGCTTATTCAATTTGCATCATATCAAATCGTGACTTAAAGAAGTGCGGTGCCAGGGTAAAAACGGGCTGCTCCATCTCTGAGGCCTAGTCCTCCACTTTGTAGGTTCAAACTCAGTTTCACATTAGCCTGGGGCCATGAAGATGATTGGTTCAGGATAAACAAAAGCGGTGACACTGATTTTGGTTGTCCAAGAGAAAGCCCTCCCCTGCCTCCCTAGACTTTGCAACAGTATTTTCACCATCTTTGGCCACAGGATCCTGACCTGGACCAGTCACAGTCTTTCATCCCTCTGACACCCCACAGACGAATGTATACGTCCAAATCTGAATAATGGGATGCATTATTTGGGATTTTCTCAGCTGGAACCAGAAAATCATTTCTCTTTCCTCTTGTCTGTGGACTGTAAACATACGACCTCAGAGCTACCCCTGCAGAAAGTCCTCCGAACAACGATGAGAGCAGAGCACGACGTCCCAGGTCCCATGTCCCCACGGCCCTGCCACAGTTCTGGTGCCTGAAGTTCCTTCTTTTGAAGCCAAACTGAGAGTTTTCTGGGAAACTCTTTTCATTTCCCTTATGCTAGGTTTCTGTAAAATAAAGAGTCCTAACCACACACTAGACTCTCAAGAGTTTGTTTTATAAACTAGGCTGTCAGTCTTCAAACATATGCTAAGAAAGAGAAGGGCCAAGCGGATCGTCTGGTTAACGCCTTCCTTCCCTAGAGGACAGCCTACATGGGAAACCAAGTTATGAAGAAAACGCTGCTTTGCCAGTGCAGTGCCGGGATAAAAGGAGCGGGGCCATCTCGAGGGACACTCTCTACAACCCGTGGCCCCCGAGGGACGCAGTGTCTGTTAAGTAGGGCAGAACAATTCTGCCAGCCGAGCAGAATTCTTACAGGCACACCGACAAATTCTTCCTTCCAACTTTTCAATTTAGAATTTCTTATCCATCACCGTGTGATTGCGATCCCACATCAGATACCCTGGAGTGTCACGCCTCTATGACTGCTCATTGCCCTCGCCACCACTCTCCTCACCAAACCTCTCCCCGCCATCTACCTCCTGCCTCCCCTCTGATCGTGGAAATCCTCCTAATCACTTGGATCTGACAGCACACACCGATTCCTCTGTGAGGCATTCCCATTGTGCCTGAATCAGAGTTTAATCCCACCCTGTCCTGTGTCTTCTTTTAGGAGCCAGTGGGACTCATCTTGCAGTGTCACAAGTTGTGTGTGTGTTGTTTGTCCTGAGGACAGAGAGTCAACCTTCCCCCATCCTGTTTGACCCCCAGTTTTCAACATAATCCACTGCAAATAGTAGGTGCATAAAATGTATGTTAAATAAATTACGTTAGCAGTAGGTGTCTTTTTTGTTGTTTTGTTTTGTTTTTTACTTTTGGGATGTTCTATTGCTTTGGGTAACATTTGACAGAAAATAATCTTAAATTAAAAGAGTGTAAGGTGAGGCCCTCAGAAGCAGGCTTGAACATCCAAATGACAGGAAAGGCAGGGACACAGCTGAGGCTTGAGGTCAACTGGCCCTAGCATCCGGGCCATCCTGGGACTGCCTGTCTTTTGTCTCCACATCTCTCCCCACACCCCGCTGCAGACCAGCTTCTTCTGCACACTGGTGAGTATGGGTGCTGACAGCCTCAAGCTCCCATGTCCTACTGTCAGCTACCGACCACCAACTGAAATTCCCTGGGTTGAGGTGGAAGATTCCTGAAGAAGAACATGGGGATCCATGGTGGATTGTGGCACTGGTCCCAATTCTTCACGTCTCCCTGAATCTTTATCTTTTGTTTTTGACTAGAGGTTCTCCTCAAAAAAGAGAGACTACATTTCCCACCGCTTGACTATGTTTGGATGAGGTGGAGACAGCAGAGTGCTGATTCTGAGCCCGGGCCTCAGGACATCTCTTATTTCCATCTGTGCTCCTGCTCTTTGGCTATTCCATAAGAAGGGCTTGTTCAGGTCAGCCCTCAAATCTGCAGAAGGGATAAGAGATGCATGGAGCACAGCCACCCATCCAGCCTGGTCCAGGCCACATCTCCTGACCCCAGCTCACCCACCACATGAGTGAGCTCAGCCAAGATCATCACAGCAGACAGCAGAACCCAGACTGGGCCAGCCAGATCTGGGATAACACATAATACGTTAAGCCACTGAATTGTTAACCCAGCATTGCTGTGGGAATAGCTGATTGATACAAACCAAGTCTCAGCTCTGCAACTTTCTAGGTATGTGACTCTGGACAAGCTGTCTAACCATCTGGATTTAACTCTCCACTTTTGCAAAATGGAGATAACAACAGTATCTACAGCATAGAGTTAGTTTGAAAATAAGATGAGTTAAAATCTAAAATGCTTTACCCATAAAAAACACTAATATACTTTATTATTATTATTACTGTTTCACATGCCCACCCACAAATAACTGTAGCCTAGGCAGTGGGAGGTCCTAGGGATTGGCCTGGCTTGGGCAGGTGTCCCTCTCTGGGCCAATTGGCAGTGGACAGAGGGGTGGAGGGTCTATAAGAGGAGACCAGCTCTGATTCTAAGGACATGGTTGGATGTGGGGGGAGAGGCATGCCTGAGAAGACATGGAGGCTGATTCCACATTAAAATGGGAGATGAACTGGGCAGACAAGACAAGAGGAATGCACCCAGTGCACTGCAGTTATTTCTCAGTTCAGTTTCATTGGTAAACTGAATAATCACAAGAGGTGGTTTCAGATACCCACCACAGAGCAAATAGCACAGGTATATTTTGTCTCTTCTCTTTGCCAGGCATTTAATTTTAAAGATTGCTAAGTTAGCTTCTCTTAAATTCTTTGAATACTAGAGAATGAAAACAATAATCCGCACTTTTCCCAGCAAGCTTTTAGGAATTAAATGAGATAAGGGTACCGTGCATGACATACAGCAGGTACTCAGTCAGGGCAGCTATTGTTGCTGTTATTCTTGGTTCCCCCCGTGATGTGTTGTTTCTCATTAGCTTCCATTACAGGAGGGGGGGCCTTCTTCAGTCAGCAGCCTCCATTTCTGGGGTTCTCTCCACTGACCACAGTACAGAGCTGATCCTATTAAGGTCACACACATGACGTCTGAAGACGAGCGCGGTGCACCCAGTCTAGTGCTAGTTAATGCTGAGCATGCCCATGTTGCTAGTTTTTCAAAGGTGACAGGCTCAGAGAAACCTTGTGATATCTGATCTGGAAAGCATTTTTAGTGAAGAATCTGAATTACAAAGCTGTTATTCAAACCCGCAAATGATCAGCAGCAGCGGTAATTGTGTGACATTAACTGCCTCCAACCCTCTTTGTCTCTCTTTGGCTGACACTGGAAACTGGTGAGCAGCTCACTGAACTGGGCTATAATTAGCATGTGTCTAGAAATGCAGGTTGCTCACAGACAGACCTTTGCAGGGAATTGCTCATTATTCCTGTGATTTCAGGAAATAAAAACCCCAATTAATTTCCAAGCCCAAGAAAGAAACAAGCAGTTTTCCTTTGGCAACAAGGGGAAACGCTGATCGGACCCAGGCTGTCTACACAAGATCACAGTCTGATAAAGTGCACTTGCCTCTGCTCATCCCCATGCCTGGCAGCAGAGAGACTCCACCCTCATCGTGCCCAGAGGAAGATAAAGGTGTGTCTCAGGGGGCGGCCCTTTCCGGGCACTAGAAGCATCGTTCTTTGTGGTACCACAAGCCTGCATCAGGAGATGTGCTGGGAAGAGAAGGGAAGTTTGTAGTGCTTGCATGAAAGGATTTACCCTGAGAAGGAGAGGAACAGAGAAAACATACTGTGTTTCTACGCAGAATTAAATAACCTGCCAGGCATAGTTGTAGATATATTCTCTGCATAAACAGACCATTTCATCCTGGTATGTGTTTGTTTGAACAAGGGTGTGTTGGTCTGAGGACAGGGAGGAGGGGAGGTTGTGAGTTGAGTGCAGCGAGCTAGACTGTTCTAATATGTTGCTAAATGTCAGAAAGTAGGATCATGTGCACGACGAGTTGTCCTGGTGCCTGGCTGTTAGAGCCCGTTGGAGGCAACGGGGAGATGTCCGCAAGCTCGGGCACCCCAGCGTGTCCACAGAAATGCCACTGCACTCACAAACCTTCGGGGAAAATGGCGAATTCTCACACTGGGAAGGGGCTGCAGTGAGCTCCGGGGATGCTGTGATCAGACAGAAGCGACGGTCCTGGAACCTGGAGCGCATTCTAGTGGCTTTGCATGGTAGACATGATCAATGGCTGTTTCTGAGAGATCTTGATTTTAGGTCACTTTACTTTCCCATCATGAATACCACGCTATCAGAAAGACAAATTAATTTAACCTGAGTGACTTCCTGCTCCCTTATGAATTACTTTCCAATTGTTTTTAATAGCATCTCTTTATCTCTAGCACAAGAAAACACAGTTGACCTTTAACAGCCTCTTTTATAAATGAACCCAACTGCAGTCCAGCTTTTCCACTTTCAGATCTTTATCTCCTGGCACCTTGAATCCAAACTCATCTGAATGCAGGTCTAGCTGCCGACCAGTATCTGTCCATTAATTAAACACTCAGAGCTTAACAGCTTGCATGCTGGCAGCTGTAAAAGATGAGAAGGCAGTTCTCCTTTAATCTACAAATATTTATTTTCTTTTTGGGGGACTGGCTGGGAAAAGATTAAGTGTATGGGAGGGTAACCAGTTTATAGAGAATGTGCAGGTTGTGGTGGGAGTTCCTCGTGGAATCACATCAGGTGCAGTTAGTGAGCAGGAAGGCAGACTCCTAATCCCTGCAATTACGAATTACGAAGTGCTGGTTAGAACAAGCATCTTCCTCCATCTGGGCTCAGGGACATGTTTGCCTTCTCTGAGTATCTCAGTGGGTGCATGTCAATGAGTTTACAGGGAAGGATGAATAAAACTCACAGAGCACTGGACTCCGATATTTATGGGATCCTGTCTGCACAGGAGCTGGTCCTGGCTTGTATGCTTTCATCCTGCCACAGTGCATTCTGGAGGCCCTCCTCCGCCCATTTACATTTTTCTTTGTTTCTCAGACTCATTTATCACTAAACTGTACAGAAACTGTCCTCGAATAAAAAAACAACAGGTTGAAAGTTCGACAGAGCATTAGCCTAAAAAATATTTTTTTTAATACAGAAGCAGTGTATGTGCGTAGTAAACTATTAGAAAATGTAGACAAACAAAAATAACAAAAAAAAATTATTGCAAGTACCTAGAGATTGAAGAGTCAATGCCTTAATGTATATCTTTCCAGATCATTTTAAATAATTTTTATATCTTTTGGAATATATATACATATATATAATTTATATATATTATTTGTTTTTGCCTTGTAATTTGCTTCTTTAGTTAATGATATCTATTTTCCACTTCACTATATTTTCATCTCAAGTACAAGGCCATATTCACATTTTTACGATTGTCTCAAAAAATGTCCTTTGTATCTGACTTGTCCAAACCAGCATCCAATCTAAAACCATATGTTGCCTTTAACTGACATGTCTCCTAAGCCTCTCTCAAGCTAGCCTGCTATATCTTTTCACGCACTACCTTATTGCAGAGAGTGGGCCAGTTAGTTGTCCAGCACCAGGTCCCATGGACAACTTCGTTGAGGCTCTCTGGAAGCAGAGCCTGAGATATACACTTTTGTGCCAGTAGTTACTAGAAGGTGATCTCATGAAGTAGAAGTGAGGGAGCAGGAAGACAAAACGAAGAAGGAAATGCTAATTGGGAGGGTGTTATTGACATTGCCACTGTAAAGATTGGGGTTCAGTTCTGCTGGGACTGCTGAGAAGGACCCAGGATGCCCCTGGAATTGTCTACCTGAGAAAAAGAAATCTGAAGCCCACTCTCCTTGGGAAAAAGGGCATTAACTCCCTCTGCTTCCAGCTGCACTTGCCCAGGCCTAGAGCTTGTAGAGCATCAGAGAATGTCCTGGGCAAGAATGTAGACAGGCTCACCTAGCAACTATCTATCTATCTAAACCAGTTGTGGCTGCAATCTGAGGTGGACCAAGGAGACATGATGTGGGTACCAGGCGCTACAGCCCATGTTATAGGTTAATCTGTATTGTTCCTCCATGTGGAATTATTCATTTTGTTTTTCTATAGGAGTATTTCCTATAAACAAAATGTTATCTAAAGCCAGACATAATTAGATGAAGCATTTTGGGAAAAAGAATGGCTGATCACTGTTATTTACGTATGACTACAAAGATGTGCTAGCACCTTTTATTTTCTTTTCAAGAGATTAATTCATCAAACAAACTTTTACTGAGCAAGAGATATTGAGGTAGGTGCTGATAAAATGACCTGGCCCTTGAGTTTAGCAAGCTTTATAAAATAAAATGGTGCAATGTTAGAATTTTATAGAGTGTGGTGCTGGGTCAGAGGAGGAAGTGATCAATTCTTTCAGGGTAGTGAGGAAGGAGGTAGAAGGAGAGAGAGAAGTCTTCCCCATTGCAGTTATGCTTGACCTGGGTTTTGAAAGATGAGCAGATGGGAAGACATGTGTTCTAGGCTGAGTTATATTGGGAACAAGGGTTATAGGCATAGAAACAGAAAACTTGTCAGGAAATAGAAAGTCATTCAATATGACTGATGAGTGGGTGTGAAGGGGTGAGACCAGTGTAGGAAAGAAAAAAAGGAAGGGGCAGATCATGGAGACCTTGTACATCAGACTAGATATTGTCTTCACTACTTATTTTCCATGGAACATTCCTAGCAGGAATACAGTATGTAGGCATGAGTGGAAGTAGACTTCAGGAAAGTGGGAAACAGGAGTGGAGGGGTCCACGCCAGGGCGGTGGCTTCTGGTGCCTCGGAGACTTATGTTGAGCCCTATAAAGAGGGACTAGTGGCCAAGACTGTGGGGGCTGTTTCCATGAGGGAGGCAAGGGGCGTGGGCAGTTGCTCTAGTGCCCAGGTGCTGATGAGCAGCGTAGTATTGGAGAAAAAAGAATTCTTCTGCTTCCTTGAGAACACAGGACCTCACTACCTCCTTGAAGGTTGTGAAGGTCAGGAGATAGGCCCTTTACCAGAGACATTCAAGGTCAAAGTTCAAGACTAGTGAGGCAGCATCTCCAAGCGCCTTCGCAGGTAGTTGCTACTGGAGTGGGTGCTGCGACATAACTCTGGCTGGAACTGACAACTTGGTATGAGCACTTTCGAGTGATCCCTGGGACTCCCCAAAATAAGTAGGTCAGACATCACAGAGAGCTAGAATAAGTAGATGGAGTCAGGTCATTGAAATTGGTGTTGACATAGACATAATGAGTCCCACTTGATTCCACATGCGGGTAAGGCCTGGAAGATTTCTGTTACAAGTAAATAATGACAGGAGCATACCTGGTTGGGCCTGTAGTCTGTACCTGAAAGCCCCTCTTCATGTGTTTATAGCACCAAGGTGACAGTGTCCATCTTGTGGTCACATCCTCCTCACACGTGTGTTATTATTATGGATTATATCATGAAGGTTAGAATCTCCTCAAACATGAGACATAACCATCAAAAGACCCAGACCAATTACTCCCTTCCTCCCATCTGTCGGCTGGCTTATCTCTGTGCAGGTATTGCTCACTGCAGGGGAAGAGGCTGTATATTCAACCCCTCCTGCCAGAGTGAGGAGATTTATCGGAACTGAAGTAATGAAAGGAGGCAGGAAAAGGGAGATTCGGACAGGACTCAGCTACACTCAATGAGACAGTGATGTCTGGAGGAGCCAGTGACAAAACAGAAAAATCAGAGCGGTCACTCTCCGGAGCATAGCCAGCAGTGTCTCCAGGTGATGTATGGTGGTACAGGTTGCCGAGTGCCACTTTCCTAACTGGGCTATGCTGGGCTCTCACGCACAGCAGATTTATTGTACTGTCATTGGTGCATCACCAAGCACATATGCTGTAAGGAATTATGGGTAATAGGTTTTTGTTTTTTCCTGGTTGAAGCCAACAACCTGCCTCCTTTATGCCTCGGCAAGCAGGATACTGAGAGACAGAGAAAAGTGGAATTTATACATATATTGACTATATTCCTATTTTTCTATGTTTCATTATAGCAAGTGTTTGACTTTTGTTGTTACAAAAATTATATAATAAAAATAACACAAACTGTAGTCATATATAATGTGCAAAGAATAAGCATTGTTGCCTGTCTTTCCTACATTTTTACAAGTGATCTATCAATATTTATAATACCTTCAATAATTGTGAGCTAATAAAAATACATCTGGGGTTCTTTTCCTGAGGGCTGAAAGAGGGTGGGAGGTTGATGAGGAAGAAAAGTGTCTGCATACCTTGTTTGTGGCAAAGTCACTTAGTGCACTGTTTGCGGGGGGAAGGGGGCATTAAATACCCAGCGGAATTTAAAATATCAATTTCCTTGGACCCTGTAGTTTCACTACTAGGAAAATTCCCTACATACATACTCTTGCACGTGTGCAAAGACGGACAAAAGGATGACCCCAGAAGCACCATCTAGAAGTAGGAAATTGGAAACTGCCTGAATGTTGGTCAACAGGGGACTTGATTGAATACGTTACATGCAAACTCACGATGACATATGACTCAGCATTAAAATAAGTAGTGTGCATTGAAAAAAAAGCAAGTTGTAGAATAGTTTGTGGAGTAGGATTCCATTTTAAAAATACACTCATGTATAAATGTGGATGTGCTTGTAAAAGCCTAGAACATTTTCAGAAAGGAGTGAAAACTGACCGTTCTTCTGGGAAAAACAACTGAGCGGTAGCTGTAGAGAGTGAAGTTAAATACCATTGTACAAAGTGAAAAGATATGTTACCAGCATCTTTTACTGTGTAAATTTTAAGCACATTTAAGAGGAGGAAGAGAAGGAAGAGAAGGAGGAAGAGGAGAAGGTACCTATCTTTTAGGGGTTTTTTTAAACACAGCCAGCCTCAAGTCAGGTGGGGGCTCACATGACTAATGGAGGTTCTACCCCTGCCCCGCCACCGTCTCGTGACCTTATGTCAACACGTCCCTCCTCAACGGGCTTTCCTCTCCCTCTTTTTACTTTCAGTATGAGTTTTAGCAAATGTAAAATACGTTGAGGAAAAGAGAAAACTAAATTGAGTAAAAGTGTTTATGTGGAATTATGAAAAAACACCTAAAAATGGTAGGAAAAAAATTCCTTGCTGGAGGGATGAACCAAGAAGAACACATCATCTACTTTCCGTTGCTCCTGGTGACGGGCAGTTTCTGTGCGAGGCTGTTGGTTCAAACAAACTCATGGCCATTTCAACCCCATTGCAGTCCCACGGAGGTGGGGTTGGAGACCTTCTTCATTTTCTTTCCTGTGCAAATCCGTGGCCTGTGTTCTGCAGATGAGGGGAGCCAGATCATCTTGGAGGAAGAACATCTCTAGTTTTAAGTATAAGTTTGAGCTGAAAGACCCCCTGTTCGTGAGGTGTCACCCACTGTTTGATGAGCAAGAAAATCTGTGCACACACCTACGCATAACAGGTTAGCCCAGCAATTTTCAATCTTTTTCATCTCAGGGCACACATAAGCTAATTACTGAAATTCTGCAGCACACCAAAAAATATGTTATATTTTTGTCAACTGACAAAAATAGGTATAATTTTTATTGATTTACTAAAAAATAATATGAATTATCTATGCTTTTTGCTCCAAAGTGGTTTTTTAAAAAATCTGTTGCCTATATAAGAATTTCTGGCCCTGGCTGGTGTAGCTCAGTGGATTGAGCGCAGGCTGCAAACCAAAGGTTCGCTGGTTCGATTCCCAGTCAAGGCACATGCCTGGGTTGTGAGCCAGGTCCCCAGTGGGGGCCATGTGAGAGGCAACCACACATTAATGTTTCTCTCTTTCTTTCTCTCCCTCCCTTCCCCTCTCTCTAAAAATAAATAAATAAAATCTTAAAAAAAAAAAGAATTTCTGGTACCAAGAATGAACGAATCAGGCATGATTTTATTATGTGATGTGAGCAATAAGATTCCACTCTATTATATGACCTACATATTTATGATTCCAGACAGGACATTCACACTGGACAGCTACTGTTGTGTGGCTGTTGTCATTTTTTTTATTTGACAATGTCAATGAAAAGAGGTCAATGCCCCTGACCAAACAGTCAGGTATTGCATGTTTTAAAATTTTTTGCAGCACACTGGTTGAAAATCGCTGGATTAAGCTGAACTTTCTTGACTAAGTGGCCATTTTAATAAACTGAGCACATTTCTACTCCATAGGCATCAATGAATACTTTCTGTGTATCAGGCTCTGCTAGCACTGGGGATATATCAAGATGAATGTGCATATTCTCATGGACTTTATAGTCTAGTTAAAGAAGTAAATATATGACACACGACTTACAATATTACATGTTAGTTGCAGTAAAGAGAGTAGGTCTAAGTTACAGTCGCAAGAAAACACATGCACATTTTAGCTTCTTAATTTGACCACGGGGACCTACCGTATAGCCATTCTAAGCTTTTCCTGGGACGAACTGTACAGTGTTGTAAAATTACCACCTAATGCTGGGGACAATGGTCTTGGGGGAAAATAAACCACTATAGAATTTTGTGACTGTCCACTTAGGAAATGCATCCTGTTTTCATTCCTAAAAGGTTTTCTGCTTCTGCAATTAACATTGCAATAAAAATCAGTGTCCTCTTGAGTAGTTGTTCAAATCTGTTCGTTGAGAAAAAGTTTTTCTTTCTGAATATTATATGAGACAATTATATTTATATTGCTCACAAAAACTTAAGAAATTTTGAAGCAAAAGTTAGCAACTGTCAATCAATAACCAAGTGAGCTCTTGACATTGTTAAAGATCACTAGATTTTTTTTATTTCCATTCTAAAGTGTTCCACATTTGTCAATTCCATTTACTTTTAATTATAGTACATGAATAAATCATATGGAAAAACAATAGATATGTGTATGTTAATTATGTATTGACAGGCAAATAGGCTCAGCTGATCAAACTGAACAGAATAAATATGTGTGTATTCTTTGGTTATTTTTGTTTGGCTGACTGTTTTAACAAGCAGTACCCAGATTTACTTTAGTGGTAGAGTAAAAGGAGAACAAAAGGAGAATGTGATACATAAATCTAGGATTATGTTCAACTACAACAATGCGATAAAATTGAAGAGTCCAAAAGTTGTATAACAATTGTTTTGTTGTAGTTTGGTATTTGTGGTCCTTCCGAACGTGAACTGCTTGCTTTCCAGACTTCGGAGTTAGCCTTGCGCCATCTGCTGGATACTATTGGGATTTGCATACATACTAGGACGGCGGATCAGGAAAGGCATTTGCGTTATAGCTAATGTCTGTGCTACTGGCCACAGCAGAGCCCTTTTGTCTGGCCTATAAGCATTTTCCTGTGATTAAGTTTTATCTTCCTTCTGTCTTCACTGTCAGAAAGACAGATAAATTAGGAAACTTCCATTTATTTTTCAAATCTGATATGAGTAAAATATGGCCTCTGTAAACAAATGAGATTTAGGGGACAGTGAGTGAATGCACACACCCAAGCTTTCCCCTCCTATGTTTGTTTGGGTAGCTATGCCATTAAGCAGTGGACAAAAAAAATGTAGCCAGATAAACTGATCCACTAATGTCTTATTTCATTTTTTCCATTCTATTACATATTTTATAAATAAAGGTGTCCATATTAGTTTTGTTCTGACAAATGAGCTCTGTCTGATATATGAAAGGGAGAAAAATGTTTCAGTAAAAAAAAATGAAATGGTAAATAATAAATATTTAAAATATTAGGTTTATGGAAAGATTAAGACTTGATATTGTAACTGATCATTTTGTCATTATTCTAAGATAACTAGACCAACTTTGAAATCAAATTATTTCCTAAACACCTTAAGAAATTCTGTCACAGAGTGGGATGAATTCAAAGACTATCTCATCATCACATATAGACAAAAACAAATAAGCAAAGCTGCAGAAAAATGCACGAAGGTATTTTTTTTTCACTGGATTAACATGTAAGATCTTACTGGTCGTGGATTAGCCAGTTGGTATATTTCAGAGTTTGCAATTGCGTACTGACATGAGACACAAACGTAGCCTCTATTTCCATGGTAAAGATTTTCCCATCATTTCTTTCTTTATCGCTTTACCATTTTGTGTGCATTACGGTGCTGGTAGAGAAGCACTATCTGTAGTTCTAACTGCACTTCGAGCCTAAAAAATTGTAGTACTTTTCATTTAGCCAACTAGCCCCACTTCAACAAGTTAGAAAAAGAAATGCATTTGAAACACTGAGTCCCTGTCTTGTAAATTGTGCCATACCACAGAAAGCATCATGCAAGCCGGCATTTTTCTCCTTTTCTGTATGGGATAACAGGTCAGCAGGATTGCAGTGTGGGAGGGAGTGCAAAGGTCTAGAGACCAGGGACACACAAAACTGACAGCATGCTGCTGTCTTGTTATGCAAGATCAGTTGCTCAAGAACAAATCTGTTAAATCTCACATTTACTTCTTGTCTGTCACCGGGGTTGGCCACTTCAACAGATGCATATGACAAGAGGAAGGCAACTGTAACAAAACAGAGCCTCACATCTCCGAAAAGCTTCTATCATTGCCCCTTTTCATTTAACCTCAGCACTGGGTCCCAAACAGGAGTCTTCCAAACATCTAACAATACTTATCTCTAGGCCACTTTGATCTGGGAGAGACTGAGTTCAATGAGGCTTGGCGGAATAGAAAACACGTGTGCAACTGTCTAGAGCTGACAACTCTTGAATGAGGCCACTTCTAAAACACATTTATTATTACAAGAGCTCCTAACTTATTTAGGAGGGTAATAGCAATGAAAGTATAGGGAATAACTTAAACCATAAGGTACCAAGAATTCCTCTTTTTCAATTTATTTGGTTTTATAAATAAGTGTTTATGCTTTTCAACTCTGGTAGATTAGTCAGCCATCTGTAGCTATCCTCAGAACCTTTGAAAAACCTTCTACCTACATATATACAGATGTATATGAGCATATTCATAGTTCCCCACTTGCATAATGACCTAGTGCATATTTACAGAGTTCCTGTGATTACTATTGCTAGCAGTATTCCAATTGGAATAGTTGGCTTGAAATTATATAAGACTATTCTGAAGACCTTGGAGATCATGGGATTGACTGTAGAGCTACGGCTTAGGAAAACCAAGAACTGAGCTAAGTCTGTAGGGTGATGGGTATGTTTGTCTAAGGGGTCTGAGCATGGAGTCTGAATCATTTTCTAAATGGCTCAATTGCTAGAATCTTTCATTAAATAAAATTTAGAACAACGAACATCAAGTGCAAGGGATAAAGTGGGGTAAAGCCCATCTGCTCCCTTAGAAAGCCTTGTTGTCCAGTACGGTTAATAGACTTCAATATATCAGCCTCTGGTAAAATGCAGTACATGGTGATTATTCCCAAATGAGAGGTAAACAGAGCACTGTGAAAAGGTAATAATTCTGAGCAATGTAATTAGGAAACGCTTTATGGAGGGATAAGGCTTCAAAAGACAAGGGACTAGAACTGAGGTCCATGGAACAGCACAACTGTCACACTGAGGTCAGAGATGATAAGAGCTGAAGAAGGCTACAGGGAGTTGAGAAAGGCTCAAAAGTGTACGAGGGAATGGCCTATGGTTGTAAGGGACTGATGTGAGGCCTTTCTACATTCACGTTTTCATCTTATTTGAGAGGAAATCAGAAGCCCCTTCTGTGTGCAAAGAATGACAAAGACGGGATCATAAGCATGATTTTAGGAAATTATACTTCACTTTATATTTTACAATTCCATATGTGAATCCATGAAGATCTACTGAGGAGTCTGCATGAGTTTCCAGGCCCTAGTGAGCCCGTAATAAGGTACTTTTTCACATAATTGCATGGCATCCATTACACTCACTCATTTCCTTCGGATTTGTTCATGAGTGGCTGTTAATTGCTCTCTTCACACCAAGGTTCCAGGTATAATAATTGGTAGTTGTTCTTAATTCATCAATAATGCTCACTGTGTTGCAGTGATTTGGTCCATGAACACTTTCTGGAACTCTTTATTAAGTTTCTCTTATTGCTTTGGGAAGACCAGCACCAAGAACAGATCGTTTGCTTCAAGTGGAATCATTAATTTCGTTCCTCTTGCTGAATCTCTGTTACCTTTGCTTTATAAATCTCCTATGTTATCTTAGATTTAGCCATAGTCTGAGAGAACATTTAAAGGATCAAAGTCTGCACTTGGAGGGCTTCGTGCACTTCCAATGTAGTCTTTGTAAAAATGATGATATGAATGATAGCCCCTTACTCACCTAGAGAAATCAAGTTCTGTTTAATAAATGGATTTAAAAATACATGTCAGTGGGAATGGAAATAGAAAATGAAACTATTCCTCACCAGAGGCATTTGGCTATTATGACAGAGTGTCAAGAAAAAAAACAAATTCAGGGTACTGCCAGAAAGACACTGCCTGGGAGTCAAGATTAACTCAAGGCTGTGGTTGTGAGGCGCTTTGCTAAGGCTTTTGAAATGATTAAGGTTCCTACTACATCCTCTTACAGGAACAAATTAGTTTATACAAAGATTAAGGTCTTGGTTCTATTGATGCTGGAAATCTCTAAAGTATTTGTAACTGAGTCTCTAAAGAGAGGCACGTCTCAAAAAGAGCCATGAGTGTCATAGAGTTTGGCACCACGAGGTCTGGAACTTACAATGTTTTTGAAAGAACCGTATTGGAGAAAACATGGCCAGTCTGAACTAAAAGAGCACCATCATTTGAGACACAAAAGGTCCTGGAAGGAATCAGACTGGAAAAACGGCTCAGGATCCCCCAAAATGAAATGTCCTCCAATGCCCTCTCCCAAAGCAACAAGGGAGGAGGGTGACAAAGGAAGATGGTCCCAGAGCAATGGAAATCAGCGAGCTGGGGAATCACTTTCAGGAGCGGAACCAGGGTGTAATGAAGACGCACTTCCCATCCTCACCACGGTGGGATCTGGTGACCTTTTCTTCAGTTGGATTTCAGAATAGCTAGGAAATAGTGACTTACTGTCTCCCATTCTTCCATTTTGTTCCTAATGGGATTTATTGCGCTTATCCTACTCCTGTTCTGCCTTTGTATGTTGGGTGTGTTCTGGGTGGCTAACCTATCATCTCATTAAGAAGTCTCTGGATCAGGAAGGGCTACATTCAGACCTGAGGTAGATCACAAGGTCCTGGACTTTGAACCTAACATTGTAATTCATATTTCAGAGGGTCTTGGAATGGGGATGGGTATATTTTACATATGCCAAGATATGAATTAATATAAAGAACAGAACAGACTGTGATAGTTTGTGTTTAGCTCAGCAACTACTGTTTTCTCCCTCTCACTGCCCCATGGGTGCTGGGCTTGTCCATGTGATTGTCTTGGGCCAGTGGGTGTTAGTGAAATGTGCTTGGGTGGTGGTGCTTTTGTCATTGCAGTGAGAACATACCCTGGGGACTAGCTGGTCCCAGGAGAAAAGAGATGTTGATCAGAGCCAGCTCAGCTTCCCCAAACACCTGCAGCTTAAAATCATCACTCTAGCCCACTCTGGACCTATGAGTATGAGGATAAAATCTCATTGCTCTTATATCACTAAATTTAGGGGATGTTCGTTACATAGCAACAGCTGACTGATAGAATGCTATATCCAAGTCATCATTCTAAGCACTAATTAATCGTCTCTCAGCCTTGAGGGGTGTATTATGAGCTCGATTTTGCAGGAAACCGGAGTTTAGAAGAGTTCAGTAATAGAGTGCATCTTATAGCCAAGCCTGTCTGGTTATTAAGTCTTTTCCCTTTAACTCTGTCAGTATCTTTCAATGGTCTGTAAGATTCAGGTTTGATTCTTTTCTTCCACCTCCCCTGACTCTGCTTTTGGAAGAACACACCCAGCAGGTAGAACAAGAAGGCTATCTGTCTGTCACCACTGTTTTTAACCTGAGTAGAGATGACACTAACCAAGGCTGGTCTAGGGTCTAATTATGAAGCTGGAAAACTTGATTTGTGGGCTATGCAACTGCCCTACTTTATGTTGGTATTTCCTTCCCAATGGTGTGTAATGACCTTATCTTTCAAATATTTTTTTTTTTAAATTTCTGAGTCCTTCTCAAATCAAAAATAAATAAATAAAATAAAAAAGAAATATTTATTTGGTGAAAGAAACTCACCAATACCCTGTATTCATCCTGATCCTAGATCCCTGCATTTTGATCTTATCATCTCTAGATGAGGAATTCAGGGCTTTGTTTTCCCTTAAATATATTTGACTTAAATGTGAGTAGGTTACGAAGACTCTGGGCCTGAGGAGAGCCTCTTCCACCCTGAATTAGTTTCACAGGTAAGTCTGGCTCTGAAGGGCAGGAAGGATAGGGGAGAAGAGTGAAGAACAGGTTAAAGGAAAGAAAGAACAAAATGTAGATTTGAACTTCCTCTAAGGCCAGATACTTCACATGTGTTCGGCTGTAGCATGGAGCCCACCTGGACAGAAAGCACCCTACTGGAGAGCACATGTAATAGGTGCCACACCCACACCCCTTTCACATATTCCAGAAAGGTGAACCTTGGCTGAAATAGTTAGATAGAGGCCTCTCTTTCACCAACCTTCCCATTCGGAGACAATGACTTACAGCAATTCTTGGGAAAAAGTCTTTTATATAGCAAACTATACCTTATATTGAGTGGTGTTCATTTTTAAATTTCTAGATTTTTTTTTTCCACAAAGGAAGCTGGTGAAAATCCTTAGCTAAGGAAAAATTTTCCCAAACCTCATTTGGCTCAGAATCTTTTTCTGCAATCTAATTCATGACTTCCTTCTTGGGAGATATTAGCATGGCTAATAAAACACAAAGCAATTTTCTATAAAAACTTATGGGAAG
>VMDR010014859.1:0-22990 GCA_007922815.1 Macrotus californicus | reverse complement strand
ATCTAACGTCAAGGGAAAACAAATTATGCTTAAGTCAAGCAGTTATTCATTAAACTGGAGAGAATAAAATGCTCCCAATACTTCAAATTTAATAGTATTCCACAGAGGAAATTTGAACGCAATTCTAGTACTTTTGCTCAGTTCTATTAAACTAATTTGCAGCACTAAAATTCTGAGTACTATAGGAATTTTTAATTCTTCTAGTTTTAGAAAGTCCTACCAACTCGTATCACGTGACCACACAGTCTTTCTTCCCATCACTGATGACCTGTGACTGTACTTTACCTGTCGATACTGAGCTCCAAACCACACTGCTCCCTGAGTTGAGGAATTAACTCCTCTTTCGACTGCCGGACAGTCATTCCTTTAGCAAACACAGCATCTAGCAGAAACTTGCATGGCTAGAAACATAAATAATTAGAGCTTGAGTTATACATTCAAACAAAGGATTTGCCAGACATTTTACTTGCACTTTATACCATGACAATTATGGGCCGGAGTTTCGGTTCAAACCTTGACTCCAGTAACGGTTACCTTGGGCAAGTGCGCTCGGCATTTCTGTGCTTCGGTTTTCTGATCTACATGCTGGGACAGTGCCTCGCTCACAGAGTCACTGTAAGACTAAGGCAACACATTCATCCCTCCCTTCTTGTGATAGGGTGATCACAATTTTGAAAGTAAAAAGAATCATTTTATGGACTAAAATAAGGGAAATACATAACTAATTCTCCAAGTACATTCGTTAGTTGTCTCAAAAGAGACACAGTCCCCACAAACCCCACACTTGGAAGAAACATGCAAGTCAAAATGACTGTAATGCATCACATGCAAGAGAGATGATTGGTGCCTGAAAAAATGTTTGTTGAATGAATAGAGGCATTTCATGAAAATTTATCCCCCTTATCTGCTATTTGTTTTTCACATTTGTCTAGGTCCCCAAGAAGGCATTTTGAAAATAGGGTCTTTGCCTCATTCTTCTGGGTATTCACCACAAGCTTTGTGCATCCCAGAAACTAAAATATTTTATTGATTACTCCCTAAAAAACATAGCCTGGTTAGATCCTTAATCCATCATTTATAAGTTGTATAACTTTGTGCAAGTTACTCAACTTCTCTGGGCCTCAGTTTCTTCATCGATAAAATGGGAATAATAAATAGTAGTTACAGAGTTAATTAATGAGGATTAAAGGAGTTAATACTTACAAGCACTTCGAGCACATGGTAAACACTAGATAAATGCCTGTTAAATACTAAAATGATACAACACAGAAAGTACCAATATACTCTACAGGTCAACTGTTATCCACCTGTAGCATTATACGATCATTCCCAGAAAATAAGCATAAGCAAATCCCCTTTCAAAAGCAGGAAATTTTTGCCTCACTCCAGCATTTGCAGCTACACTTGAGAGCAGGGGCATGCTAAAAAACGGTCTGAGAGCCACATTCATCCCCTTCCTGTTTTTATAAAACATATTAGTGGGAAATAGCCACTCACATTGGTTTTCTGCATGGTCGATGTCTGCTTTCACGCTACAGTGGCAGAACCGAGTAGTTACAAAGAGGCAGTATGGCCTGAACAACTAAAAGATATCCTAGAGAAAGTATGCCCACATCTGGTTTAGAGAGGTAAAAAGAAGTGACTACTAATAAAATGTCTGCATCGTATCTTTTTAACAACTACCAAAAGTGACTATATCTTGCTCTTAAGTGTGTTACTTACCTCCTGTTCATTGACCAGAAGCTGGTACACTTTGACTCTGTATTCTCCTTTTTTAAGTGCTCTTCCCAGTCTAATTGTAATCTACAAATTGAAAACATTTTTTAGATGTACTTTCTCAGCAGAACAAACAACCCATCCTCACCCATTGTTTAGCTTGTTTTCCAAAATTCTCTACATAATGGGCTCTTTGAGAACAGGAGTATCTTTTACCCTTGACTCCCCAGCACCTGGAACAGTAACTGACACAGTTAACATTTAACAAGTGTTTGTCAGATGAATGAAAACAACAAAGATAACCACTAAACATCAAAGAAAAACTACACTTTTAGGGTATCTATTTCACCTTACTTGGATGTAGTACAAGATGTTCTCATATCTATCATTTAAAAGACTAATTATGCAAAATTATTTTAATCAACCTTATTGTCATCTGAAAATGATGAAAGTGTCTCGTTCAGTCGGACGCTCTCAAACTCTTGGTTGCTGGCATACACTCGGAAGACCTTGAAGTGAGAGGACAAAACTCCAACAAAGGGCTCTAAATGTTGTTTGAAAGCAGCCAGAGTAATTCTTTTATCAACATGCACCATCAACCCTAAGCACAAAAAAATCAGAAGAGAAACAAAGCTGTAAAAGAAACCTCTCAGAGTATAAAACGGATCATCTACATTTTATTCTACTGTGAGCAGGGAAAAGCCCCCCGTTTCAGTTACTTGACTTTTAGCAAATACACAACATAGAGGGACAGAGAATACAGACATTGAGTACCGACAGCTATAATCTGACAGCTTTAAATGCTGAGATATTTAAGTGCTTATTTATTTATTTAGGCTGTGAATTAAAAAATAAACTCCCAGGCAGACTTTTCAAATACATACATCTCTAGCTGTGCATATAGCAAAGTGTGGGCTCTGGCTGGGTTCCAACCCCAGCTCTTCTGCTTCCTTAACATGGAGCAAGCTGCCAGCCTCTGTACTTGGATTTTACATTCAAATGACGGAGGCAGTAACAGTACCTGCCTCATAGCATTGCAGTGAATTCAATGAGGTAATATAGTTATCATGCTTTTAGCACATTGCCATGGGATATATGGCAATTATCTCCAATTTTATTAGTAAATCTAGTTCTGGGATTTCTTTTAGGGAAAAAGATGTCAAGACTAGCATATAGAGATGTGGTTGGACTGTAACAAGAACAGTATCCAAGTGGATCAAAAACTCCCACCTCCTCCAAGGTTCAATTTAGGTTTTCTGGGCATTTTAATGTTATTATGTTTGACGACTTTTATTTTTCCTAATGCTTATTATTTTAATCTTTTGTCCTTTACTATATGAGCCACTCATGAGCATACTTCTGAACTACTTCTATTTACTCTGGTCTTCATATTCTCGTAAAGAGCACAGCACTCATTTGTGTCTCTCTAATAGGCAGTGCAGACTACGACAGCTGCCGCTGCCACAGGCCCCTGGTCTCCCTGCAGCCCTAAGTCTCTCTCCAGGGCGGGACTTGTTTTTCTGTGAAATTTATGTCAAAGGTCAAGGATGAGACCTTAATACAACTGCTGGTTAATGTTTTCAGGTCATCCCAATTTGGGAGATGCATTTTTCTGAGTGGACATTTTCAATTTAATGTCCATTTACTGTTTTCCTGATTATTAAATACTGATTCACTATAGGGAATGTCACAAGTATCAATTAGATGAAAAGATAAACAGGGTAATAAACTTTTTAAATGTCCATTTCTAAACTTTAAGGAATGCCTTAAATAATCATCCAGCTTTTAAAAAACAAGCCTCTATGTATGCTATCCCAGGAAGATGCTAAATTTCTTGAGAAGTGTGTAATGGAAACATTACTTATTAGAAATCAGAAGCCTATGGCTGAATTAGTTTTGCCCCTTTGGTCTGACAAATGGCTACAGATAGGTCATCCAATCTCTCAGAGCTTCAGTTTTCTCATGGGATCATCACACCCGTCCATTGCTTTTTACAACAAATGTACTAAATTCTACAGCACTCCTCAAATACAAGTTACTATTGCCATTTGGTTTCTCTCAGGACTCGGAGTAACACTGTATCACAAGAAGACACAAATCTTGTTGATGACTGACAGTCAATAATGGTGTACAGGACCAGATGGCTCTGGAGTTACATGGCCTGGCCTGAATCAATTTCTGCTCCTCCTTGTACAGATTTGTGACTCTGACTCTTAACTTATCTGTACTCCAAATACCTCTATTATAAAATGAAGATAATAGTATTTATACCTCAAAATGGGTTTGTAGGTCAATTCACATAAAATGATTAACATGGCCCTGATGAAAAGTGTAACTGACTGGCTATAATTGTTTCATAGTTTTAGAGATTACCATCATACCATCTTTCTTATCTATCTCTTCAAACTCAAGAGTTTAGTCTCTTCACAGTGCAACTGTGTCTTCAGAGTTTTCCTTTTCCTTTCCTTTATGTTTTTCTTGAATAAAGTGGTAACCAAAATTATACAAAGAAGTTTCTGTGCAAATACACTTCATTTTTATTACCTTTACCTTCCTGTTTATACCCACGTGCCTGCAGACTACAACTAAGTCCAATTAGAGCAGTATTTTTAGAGAAAGGTATAGAATTACTTCCTGAAACAACCCCTGGATTGTAACAGCTTAAAGACCATTCTTTTGAAGGTAGTTTGGTTACTACCTAAGTGAATCGCCATAGAATGTCACTACTCAGTTCTCAAGTTCTTTGTAGCTACTGTACCTCACCACTTCAACACTTCAACGAAGAACCTGCATTACTACTCATCACCCATGTTTCCCAGGCACCTCAGATCACTGAGGAACTGTGATACATCAGACATACATCAGACTTACTACAGACTTCTGAGGCAGCTGGCTACCATTCCTACTTCTGTAAGCCAGTTTCTAAACATGAAAAGGCATTTTCTTGTTTTCTCTTTTTTGTTTGGAACAAGTCTTCTGTGTGGCTTCTGAAAGCTTACATAAATGATTATTATTTCAATGAATGCAGTAAATCAGCCCACTATGAATTTCCAAAAAGGTTAAAATGGCCAGCACTCCCTTTTAAAGAGATTTCCTTAACCATTCTAAGATGGGAATAAGATTCTTCAGACTATAATTCTTAAGGTTGAGACTATCATGCAAATTTAAAAAACACACCACTGAAAAAAATGTCTAACTTTTCCCTAAAGAGGAGCTACTTTTAATTTCTTCAATGCTCCTGAAGGGTTGAGAATGGCAAGAAAACACAGTAGCTGGCTACTGGCTGATTTCCTTTTACTACGATATGAGGAAAGTAAGGAACAGTGGTAGTCGTCGGAAGCGGGGTGGGGGGGGGATGGAAGAATGCATACTAGGCGTGCCGTCAGAAAACCTGAGACTGATCGAGTAGTGTGACCTACTAGCTTTGTGACCTCAGGCCAATTATTTAATCTATTTGAGCGAGTTTCTTCACCAGTGAAAAGCAGCTAAGGCATCAAATTCACACAGGTATTGAGAACTAAATGAGATAATGTGGGTTAATGAGTCTTATGAGGTTAAAAAAAAACACTCCATAGAAATTTAAAGCATTGTTATGACAGAGTTTCTCTGTCCACATTTTAGCCCCACCAATTCACATTTTCTCACCAGAATTTCTGTAAGTCGTATATATAAACATCACGTTTCCAGTGTTATTTGGTCCTAGTTTAAAAAATAAAAGCACCTTTCCTTTCTGACTTTCACAATTAGTTATATAGTTTTTAGGGGGTGTGGGAGGAGAGTTGTTTGCATTGGGGGATGGAGGATAGGGAGGGGACACACATAAAAAATTTTCTTGGACATTGAATATAGAATTTTCTAAAGTGTCTAGACTTTTCTTTTTTGTATATAATTTAATTTTAAAACTTTCTTAATTTTTATAGTACTTTTATCATAATTATTTTCTTTTTAAAATATATTTTTTAAAGATTTTATTTATTTATTTTTTAGAGTGGGGAAGGGAGGGAGAAAGGGAAACATCAATGTGTGGTTGCCTCTCACACATCCCCTACTGGGGACCTGGCCTACAACCCAGGCATGTACCCTGACTGGGAATTGAACCAGCAACCTTTTGCTTCGCAGGGCAGCACTCAATCCACTGAGCCACACCAGCCATGGCAAAATACTTTTTAAAAAAAATAACTTATCTCACTAGAGTTGTAACATCATTACTGTCACAGGTCTAAGAACACTGTTCACTATAACTGCATCAAAAATTAAAGCTAAAGCAATAGAGAATAGTCTTATAATCCAGTAAGTTACAGGTGGTCTTAGAACAAAGTACCTAATCCTTAGCTGATTCTTTTTTTAACTAAAACTCAAGTAAGCTGAGAATAAACTGACGTTGGGTCAAGGAGCTTTTTCTGTCTGAGTACATACATTTGTGTCCTTCCCCAGAACCTTCATCTGCAGCGTACGGTTCTGCTTTGAAATACATGTACTGCATTTCTCCCCGACTCTTGCCACTCTCATCGTATTCACTATCAGTTCCAGAGTCTTCTTCTGCCGTATCCCACGTCTCTTTCTTTCCTTCATTGGCTTTCGTTCTCCTACTACTCGTGATGCTGTGCGAGTCGAGTCCATTAGCCAAAGGGATCTGAGCATTGTCTGCATTGCACAAAGTGTCACTGCTGTGACTGGAGCTAAGAATATCACTGTCCACTGAACTTGTACTCCTGTCATTGTTCACATCTGAGTCTGAGCGTTCTTCAGACTGGAAATTTTCAGGATCGGAAGTCTGAATGTGCTGTTCAAGTTCTCTGTTTTCCACTGATGCTGAGGAGTCTCTCTCATTGAGAGGTGACTCAATATTTTCAAAGTCACTTGTCTCAGCACTTTTGCTGCTGTCCCCATTGTCTCCATCTTGCTGCTGCTGTAGTGACAAGCTTTTGAGTTTCTCAGTGCTTTCTTCTAGAATAGCCTCCACAGACTTCAGGCTCCCCACAGGTCCTTTGACTCTTTCACAGTCATCCCCCACATTACCAGAATCACCCCCAGCTTTCTGGTACGCTGTCCTTTTGGAATAAGATCCTGGGGATTGCTCAGGTAACAAAACAAACAGTCTGATTGTATTTGCATGCCGATCCAGGAGTTTCCACAAATGAGAGTCTGTGAAGGCCATCTGGTAATCCAAAGTCTCAGAACTCTCAACAAACACCTAAACAGTAAGTCAAAGAGTTATAACGCATCATTAATTCTAGTGACATTCTCATTCATCCTAAGGATAATATCACATCAATACCGGAGAGTGCGTAAGTTACAAATTTTGGAGCATGACAATGTTTCTAAAGAACACATGCATTGTTTTTGGAAAATAAGTATGATTTTCATATGTCTTTATAATTACTCATAAAACTGTGCTGACACAGATGGAACACACATACGCAGACATCTTATTTACTGGGTTGCCCATTTTCAGAAAACTTCTGTATCTACATCTTGCTTTTTAGGAAATCGAAGCTTAGCATGACCACACACATCTTGGGAATGCAAGACCAAAATCCAGATTATAGAAAAAAATCTAATAGACAAATGATTTGATTCCACAGCAAATTAAACATGAAGGGGAATCTTTAGATTAAAATAAACTTGAGAGACATATTATGACCTTATTTGGATCCTGATTTGAACAGACAAATCCTATTTGGAAAAAAAAATTTTATAAGATAACCAGCGAAATTTGAACACTGACCAGCTACTGGTTGATATTAAGGCATTTCTGTTAATTTTTTAGCTGTAATAATACAATTATAGTTATATTTTTTAAAAAGACTTCTCATTTATATATATATGTGTGTGTGTGTGTGTGTGTGTATATATATATATTCAGATTACTTGTACATGAAATGATATGATGCTGGGGATGTTTTTCAAGTAGTCCAGGGAAGCAGGTGGTTGGATGTAGGTGAAACAAGAGTTGGTAATTATAGAAGCTGGGTGATAAGTACCCAGGGGTTCATTACACTATTCTCTCTATTTCTGTATATGCTTGAAATTTTCCAAAATAAAGTTTAAAAAATAAAATGTATATATACAAATTTGGCAATTATAAATAATGTTCTGAGTTTTGCATAAAGATATAAGTATTATTCAATAAATGTTACACATCAGGACTAACAGCTAACCATTTAAAAGAGACCCCTCCCACTCCTTACCCTAAACCAGTATTAAGGTGGACTAGAGATTCTAATGTTACACACACACACACACACACACACACACACACACCACACAAGAGTTCTAGAGAACAAGAGAGATAAATGAAAATTACACATTGGGCTTGTAATAATACTAAAAATGGTTATATGAAATAAAAGACAAAGATGAATAAGACTGGAAAAGACGATAAATAAAAGATGACAAACAAGGAAACTTTTGAGTGAAATTCATCCAGACTAAATCAATGGTGTTAGGAACACATAGAAAAAATGATAAATAATGAAACACACGATTATATCAAGAGATGAAACAAAAACATCAACATGAACTTTGTCTTTTCTAACAGAGACCAAAGAGTAGGCAAAGAAAATAACGTTGGGCCAAGCCCATGTGATCATTTTCTCTACACTAGACATGCCCCTCACTTTCACCATGCAGTATGGCATTTCGGGAGAAGTTCAAAAATGAATAAAATTCAGAGGATATAACCATAGTGGATGAAAAGTCATGGTGAAAAAAAAGTTTTGGTGAAGTCATGAAGGCTTCACCAAAAAGGCAGAAGTAATCTGGGGCTTGAAAAAAATGTAGGGAGAAGGGAGGAACCCTCCAGGTGGGAGAGGCTGGTGAACAAGGCAGAAAGGACAACCAGGAAGACTGAGTCAGAGGACAGAAAGAAGCCCAATCTGACCTGACGGCAGAGAAAGGTAATTACTGGGAGAATTTAAAAGATGGATAGCTCTAAAGGCTGGGTTTGTAACGTTAAACTTAACCTCATTTGTTATTACCAGAAAATAGTAATGAAAAAATAAGAGATACCTTGTTACTCCTAAAAAATCCTTCGGCTTTCAGGGTTTTACTGGGCACAGTGAGAAGACGCAAGTCGTTGTAGCAGCGTTCCAGCACTATTCTCATTGTTTCCGCAGGTAAGTGAATGGCCTACAGTAACAGTGATTTAATGGAGAAAAGTAATTGAAAAATCCTCCGTGAAATAACTGAACATACATTTCCAGGCCTGTGGACATGGATCCCGCCAAGCACATCATTGCTGCACACACGGGACTCAGGCTTTCCTACCTCAACACTTTGGCCAATCTGGCCAATCTGTCTTTTCTCTTTGAGTGTCCTCTCCTAACCACAGTTGTCTCGAGCTATGAATACTGGCTTCTAAAAGTAAAGACTGATTCCTATATCTTACTCATAACTATCGCACAGCGCTTTGTACAGAGCAGGCACTCAAAAACACTCATGAACCAATTTTAAAACTTACCTTTGAAATAAGTTGTTTGAACTCTGTGACTGTTTGATTTAAGTAAGCACGAACAGTGACAGGAGCAGCTACAGATTCTGCCTTTAGATCAACAACGTGAACCTTCACCATCACTTCTGTCACATTTGAAAACAATGAAAATGTAACTGGAGGTTAATTTTAAAAATGTATTTCACATAAGTAATGCATTCTTAATATGTTTCTATAGATGGCAAAGATAACATTTTTTTACTAGTTATCAGAATGGTAGATGCATTTTGTGCTTTAACACATGTTGTAACTTGTACAATTTGTCACATTACAAACATATACAAAGATATGAAAATGAGCCTAATAAGAAAGTTCTAGATCACTTTAAAAAAATGACAAAAGTCAAAATGTGATTTTTAAAAATACATGGTTTAAGACTTCTGGTCAAGATGGCGACACAGGTAAACTGGCTCGCCTCCTCACACAAACATCAAAATTACAACTAAAATACAGAACAACCATCACTCAGAATCATCAGAAATCGAGTTGAATGGAAGTCTGACAATTACAGAATTAAAGAAATCACATGCATCCAGACTGGTAGGAGGGGCAGAGATGCAGGAAAAGGCTGGTCCCAAATCCACATGTGACGGGTAAAAGTTCAAGAGGGATATCTTGGGAGCAAGGAGTCCCAGGCCCACACCAGGCCCCTTAGCTCAGGGTCCTAGTGCCAGGAAGATAAGACCCCATAACTTCTGGCTGCAAAAGCCAGTGGGATTGAGTCAGTGGAAGAAATTTCTAGAGTCCCAAGCAGTTCCTCTTAAAGAAACCACATACACATTTACTCAGACTCACTCCCTCTGAACTCCAGCACCAGGATAGTAACTTGAAAGGTACCAGTGGCACACAGGGAGAAAGTGAAGTGTCTGGCATCAAGGTGAGAGCTGGGAACAGCTTCCTCCCAGACAGAAATGTCTGGGAGACATTCAGAAATGGCCCTTTTCTGAACACTCCCACACAGAGCCACAGAGCCAACAGGCCAGTGCCACATCTGAGACTGCATCAACCTGGCTAACACTGTTTGCCCCACCCTGGAGATCCTGTGAGACTCCGTCCCACCGAACCCAACTTATGGCCCACCCAAGCTGCTTTTCCATATGAATGGCTGGTCTTGTTTCATGCTTCACAACTTCCTAAATCCTCTCAAACAAGCAACAATCACCCTCAGGGAGCCTGCAGCCCCCCATACCACTTGTTAAGAGGCCCCAGGCCCAGCCCTAGGAGCAACCAGCCTAGATTCACAGCTTGACTTCGCCTGGGAATCTCCAAGCCCAGTACAAGTAGCAGCCATCTCAGATTGCTTTAAAACTCAGGCAGGGTGGCCCCAGGCAAAACACATGTCGGGGGGGGGGGGGTTGACCTTGGCCTGCAATACCCTGGAAACCCCAGAGACCACATCGGAGCACCACCACCCTGCTCCTGCACAGAAACTTTGCAGAGGCTGGTGGTCAGTGGTCACAGCCAGTCTTTGCAGCTGATTGGCCTGGGTAAATCCCTCCCATTGCCCTGCCAACAGCAATCAAGCAAAATGAATCCAAAAAAAACAAGGATAGTGTAAGCAGCCTCTGGGACAACTCAAGCAATCCAACCTTCTCATCATTGGGGTGCCAGAACAAGAAGAGAAAGAGCAAGAAATCTGAAATCAATTTGAGATCTATTTGAAAAAATAATGAAAGAAGAGTTCCTTAACTTGGTGAAGGAAATAGACATGCAAGTCGAGGAAGCACAGAGTCCTAAACAAAATGGATGCAAAGAGGCCCACTCCAAGACATCATAATTAAAATGCTAAAGGTTAAAGATAAGGCGAGAATCTTAAAAGCAGCAAAAGCCTTAAAAGCAGTTAGTTACCAACAGGGGAGTTCCCATAAGGCTGTCAGCTGATTTCTCAAAAGAAACGTTACAGGATAGAAAGAACTGGCAAGAAATATTCAAAGTCATGAAAAGCAGGGGGCTACAGCTAAGATTGCTCTACCCAGCAAAGCTATCATTTAGAATCAAAGGGCTTCCCAGACAGGAAAAAACTAAAGGACTTCATCACGACCAAACCACTACTATATGAAATGTTAAAGAAACTTATTTAAGAAGAAGAGGATCAAAACTATGAACCATAAAATGACACAAATACATACCTATCAATAATTAAATCTAAAAAACAAACTAGGCAGACAAAGAGAGAATCATGGATATGGAGAGCATTTTGATGGTTGTCAGATGGGAAGGGGTATAGTGGAATGGGTGGAAAGAGGTGAGGGGATTAAGAAGTACAAATAGGTAGTTACAGAGTAGTCATGGGGATGTAAAACACAGAGTAGGAAATGGAGTAGCCAAAGAACCCATGGACATGAACAAGGGTGTAGGGATTACCTGAGGGAGTGGGGGTGGGGTGGGGTACAGGGTAGAGAGGGGCAAAGGGGAAAAACTGGTACAACTGTAACAGTATAATCAATAAAATATAATAAAAAAATAAAAATATATGCTTTGTTTCCTCATAAAACATAATACCACTGTCAGATTTATTAGCATATCAAAAATATACTTCCAAAGTTCCAAAATACATGCCCAAAACACAACATTAAATAAATATAAATAACTAGAGAATGCAAAACAAATAGTAAAGGGGACACAGGAACTGTACTGGCTTTTGAATAATCTTTATTAGACCATTCAAGAGCTTGTTTATAAGTTTTACAACTGACACTCACATTTAGAGATCTCTTTTAAAAAAGTGGTTTTACTGCTGACTCATGTTATTCTATGATCATGATTTTTGCTATCCAGGCTCAAAAACAATTTACTTTGGAAAGGCTCCAAAGGAACTCTTTATAGACAGGGCAAGAATCTGACCCAAGGAGGCCCTGAAAGGACACCACACTTAATCTACTTCGGAAAGAGGAGCCTTCATGAAAAAAGGAGGTGTATAGGAGCCTTAGAGGAGCCAAACACAGTTTGAAAGGCCAGAAGAAATTCTTATAAATTCAGCTTTTAGGAATAAAAGTAGAGAACATAAACCCGATTTCTGATTAACAACCAACACCAGGGAATTAAGGTCAAGACAGTAACAGTAAGAATTTGGTAAAAAATTTTTAAACATTTTGATTTTGCCCTATTTGTTGTAGTTTAAATATCATGATTACCAGAAAATTTTGGACATGTAACCATCTTTAAGGATGACTTTGGCTAAAGCTACAGGCATGATGTTTTGCTTTTCAGATCAGTCTCAAAGAAAAAAATACCTTCACATACTGAGAAATGTGACAGATTTAATAAAAACAAAAAAGGCTGAAGTCCCTGGAACCCACAGAAACGGGGTGGAGGAAGAAAAATGTAAAAGGTTGGCAGTGATGAGTTATGAAACCATTTTTTCAAAGGGACCCTGAGAAACAGACTCTACTTCTAAGGCTTTACGGGAATATATGTTTTCTGGTCCAGGGTCTTCTTTATAAATGGGGGATGGGTGGAGAAGGATTATTCGATACTGAAGAAAAATCCCACTGAACACTGCTGTTTTTCAAATTTTGTGTGTAACTCTTTGAAAGTAATCTAGAATTTAATTCCAAGCTTGATGCTGACTACTTCCCAACCTACCAAAACTATTTTAAAAACATATAAAATATTTTAAGAACATATAAAAATTAAATTCATTTCTCAAACAAAAACTTTACAAAAATTTTAAGTCTACTACTATTCAAAATACAGTGACATTCCTTACCCCCAGGTTTATAGGACTGAAAAACTTGGTCAGGTTTTCTAGTCTCCAACAGCAGATCAAACATGTATGTTGACTTGACTCCACCCAGTAGGAGTCCCATTGGTGTATCCTCTTCTCCTTCATACGATCGTTCGAGATAATCGTGAAACTCGTCATATTTAACAAGGCGACAACAGTCCAGGGGTATGACCTCTTCTAAATCCATCATCTAAAAGAAAATGCCCCCAAGGAAAAATATATAATGTTTTACTCTGATGTGTAATTGCACTCACACTTAGACTTCTCTTTTACAACATCTCTTAACAGGTCCTAACAAACTTAACACCCGTGTTTATGATTTGCATCAAAGCTCAAAGAAATCAAAGTTAAAGACACAACTTAAATGCCAGTTTTAAATAATCACATTTCATTTTCCCTCAAATCGTACAACATATACACTCACATATTTTAAAGACAACTGTGTTTCAAAAAGCTAATATTCTAAACTTTAGATGGACTCAAAGTCAATGTATTACAAGTTATTGCTCTATAACCACTAAGCTGGAAACAAAGGGAAAACTATCAACTAGAATACACATCTTTTGTTTTCTTAATCCAGCTTGGAGAAGAATTAGTAACTCATGTACCTAGTAACCATCTTCTGAGTACAGGAGGACAGCAAGCCTCGGAAAGCTACCATAAGGTCTATAGCTTCCGTGCCTCCCAAGTGCCGCCCCATTCCTCGCTGGACGATCCCCTTCAACATTAGCCTCCAGAATACGTACAGCTCAGGGCACAGGAATTCCTATCATAAAATGCCCCTCTATCCCATGTTACTAGGAGATAGCATGCCTGGATGCAACATCTCTTAAGTGGGAAATGAACCTCCTGGAGAAACAGAAACCTCATTTAAGTTCTGTGATTGTGACTTCAAAGAAAACCATGTGTGTCCCCACTGACTTCTACTCAACCTCACTCTTGTCCCCAAAGATCAGCTCTATTTTTGACACATAATGTTGATTATTTCTCTGTTCTGTTTGTTTGATTCTTTCTATTTGCAAACTTTTACTTCCTACTTTTAAGACAACGTTCTTCTCCTCATGCATGAAAAACTGATGGAACACAAACTACCCTACTGCTGTCAGTGACTGACCCTGCGTGTAAAAGTGTTCAGGACAGACATTTTCTCCATTGTAGTCTAGTTTGGTTTCTCTATGATCTTGCAATGATGTCCATATGTTTAAAGGATTTTTTCTTTAATGAGGTCAGTCTGAGCCATCCATCCACCCATTCCATTGTTTGTTCACTGACTTACTCGTTCACATTACCACATAATTCTGGCTCCCCTATCTGCCAGGCAAAAGTACTGAAACTGAAATCATGAACAAAACCAGAACACTCTTCACCCTTGGAAGTGCTTACAGTTCAGCGAGGAACGATGACATCAATTAAGTCACATAAATAAATTTTCAGTACTGATTTCTATGAAGGGCCAGGTACCTAATAAAAAGTGGATCTCAAACTTCAATATGCTTAAAAATCACCTGAGGTAATTGTTTAAAATGTGTATTTCCAGGCACCAACACAGAGATCCAGAGTTATTTGCAGGAATTAGTTTTTTTTTAATAGGAATGCCATTCTGGTACAAGCTGTGCTGAATCCCATTTTGAGAAACAATGTCAGCTATCATGTGTACCATTTCTATTTCTCACATTGGTTCTAATACAACTGTAAGTAACAATCTGGTATACAATTTTTTCTCTAGGTAATGACTGCTTAATTTCAGTCAAATGATGTTAATGATTATAGAAAAGGACAAAAAATTTTAATTTGCCAAGTATCACAGATGATATTTAGAATACTCTGATTAAAGAATGCTTCTCTTTCTGTTTGCCTTTGAAAATGCACTAATGACTTTGCATTGTTCTTAAAAATGCAAACTTCTATTGAAAAGTCTCTAATTCCATGTTATGCTTGTCTATTCTCATTCACGACAATCAAAACCTAATGCTCCTTTTTTTTTCAGTTCCTTGATCATGCCAAGCACTTCCTCACCTCAGTCTTTACACACTGCTACCTCTAGTTAAAATATTCTTCCCCAAATATTTGCATAGCTGTCTCCTTCTCATGGTGAAAGTTTCAGAATAATCTCAATATACTACTGATTTACTTTACAGCACCTAAACAATAAAATATTTGCAAATTCTGGTGTTTAATCTGTTTTGTCTGTCTTTCCCCCAGTGGATTGATTATAAACCCAATGAGGGCAGTGAGCACGCCTGCGCACTCCGGCATCCCCAGCACCTACGCTGCCCCGTGCATTCTAGTGTCTCCCAATGTCTCGTATGGTAGGCACTCAGTAAGGATCTGCTAAATGCAGGTAAAGAGCAAATGAATACTTTTGTGAGAAATTTCTCAACACCAACTCAGTATGTTTCAAAAGAGGTATAACCTACACTTTTAAAAAGATACATGATTTAAATGAGCTATCGACATTATTGCAAGTGCTTATATTATTATTGACCATAATAAAAAACTTTGGAAAACATGGTAATATCATTATTTAAGATATCAACAATTAAATGCTAATAGTGCAATTAAACATACCTTGTAAGCCATTTCTACTGCTTCCTTTAATGTTTTATCTTTATGAACCTCCAGTTTATTTTCCATCATTACTTGTTTCACAGGATGCAAACAGAACAATTTTATCTAGAAATTGTAAAATACCATCATCAACTCAGCAGGTCATAAATCGAGGCTTAATTCTTTTGCAGATAGCATTTTTTCCCTAATAGTCAAAAAACTATATATGTTTTAAAAACATAATTGGGATCATTCTCTCTGGTGTCTTTTTCTGACTTAACAATTGATAGTGATTGTATTTCATGTTATTAAAAATTTTAAAAACATCATTTTTAACAAGTGTATGTTTCTTTTTGAGCATTTATCATAATTTATATAATCGTTCCCCTACTAATATACATTCAGGTTGTTTCCAATTTTTCCTGAGTTTGGAAAATATAGTGATGAATGTCCCTGTGGTCAAAATCCTCATTAGGTAATATTTCCTTAAGAGAAGTATATATAAAATAACATGAATTTGCATAAGGCTTTTGATAAATTCTACTCAATACCTATGCAGAAAAGTTTTAATTTATTCTTTTTGTAGCAGAGTATGACAATGTTCATCTTACTGTAACCTCACCAGTACTGGGTATTATCATGTTAATGTTTTTTTAATGCATACTGTAAAACCCTGTCTTACCTCAGTAACATGGCTGGTTACACTGGTTAGTGATCACGGTAGTGTAACTATCTGCAGAGTCAACCCCATCAGTCAGCTATGAGAACTGCAGTTAAGCCAACTCCAATAGCACTTTTTAATTAAAAGTTAAATTATGAAATCTAACCTTGCATGTGTTGCGCTCGATTTCTCGTTGCCTCTTTTCTTGTTCTTCCAGTTCTCTCTCTCTCTGCACCAATTTTTTAATATGTTCTGGATATTCATCTACTTCTAGAAATTCTATTAATAATAAAAACAGGGTAAGACTGTTACTGAAATTGAGCTTTTTGTATTTTATTTTGTTCTACCATGTTCCCATTGTATAATTCTACTATAGCTCTCATCAAAATATATCTCAGTTACGTAAATCTCTTGATTTGAAACATGAGCTTCTTCCAGACAAGGGTAAAGAGGTAGTTAATAATAACACATGATTAGGTCTCATATTTTAAAAAGACATGTATTTACGCACAATAGCTCCTGGCTCCAGGACAATTCTACATAGATTAATATTTTAGAGTAAAAATGTTTCTCTGAAACTTGGAAATAAAACTATTTCTGATTTCAAACTGCAACCACCATAAAACGACATGACCGTGGGCAGGCTTACTCTCCAGACCTTGGTTTCTTCAGCCTACTACCAGCACCTACCCCACCAGTTACTGCCTGGGAGGTACTAAAGTGTAATAAATGCTGTTGCTATTGCTACTACTACAGATGCTACTTACTTATTATTCCCTAATACAATCATCCCATCTTTGTTCTCAAAGCAGTTTTTTAGCTGTCTTCTAATCAAAGAATTTCACATGGAACTCAAAGTATTAAAAGTGACATTATGAGATTATGACACCATTTAATAAAGCCAATGATTATTAGGTATTAAATGAGAACAATTTAATATTAATTTAATATATATTTTAAAATCATGCCTCTGTGGAAGGTAAAAATCTCCTCTTTTTGTAAGAAGAGCAGTCTAATTCTAAAAATATTCCATGTCATACGTAGAGCGCCCTCTGGTGCTTCAGCACAAACCTGCAGCCAGGGCAGTGAAGAAAAGCAAGCTGAGGTTCTGCTCTATTGGAAATAATCTGGAAAGCTGGGTGCTAAAGAGGACACATGAACGATAGCCCTGGCTCTGCCTCCGGGGAGCTATGACAGTGGACAAGTTACTCTTCGGGTTATATCAAATGATTACTCCTACTCTAAAATCTTTGTTCTAAAATGTCTTGCTATAATTTCCTTTTTTTTTCATTAATTCTACAGTAAACTATTGATAAACCACTGTATGACAGACCCTGGACTGTACTTTTGGTGAAAAGATAAGTAAGTCCTAAATCGTGCACCAAGTGAATTCACAATCTGATGGGGGTTTACAAAAATGTGAGAAAAACATCACACTGCTTAAACTAGATTTACTCACAGCATGGTAGTTTCCAAACAAAGAACATATGTTAAAACCAGTGACAGCGAAAGTATTATTTTAATTATGAAAGGAACACAAGCAAACATCATCTGTGTTTATGACTATGTACAGACACACACACACCTCTATCTGCAATACTGCTTTAGTCAGAGTTAGCAAGTGAGCTTTACTCAGGAACTGCAACTTTTAAAAGGATCACAAAAAAAGACAATCTCACATGCTTTGCATACAAGATTATTTGGGGGAGAATTCTTAATAAAATTAAGATATAATAAAGGAGGCACACTAAACTTGTAAAAACCTTACTTGCTCTTTAAGCAAACAGCAAAGGTATTTAACTCTAGTTCTTAAGAACATGTCTCAAGTGCTAATTGGGAAGTTTATTCCATCTGTGGTCCCCATTCAAACCATTTAGATACTAAATATCCAAAAAGAGTATAACAGAGAAAAACAATAGCAGCTACATTTGAGTTTTTACTATGTACCAGACATGATGCTAAATGCTTAAAATATGTTACCTCATTTAATTTTTTAAAACAACCCTACAAAATACTATAAGTATTCCTATTTCACACACATGGAAAGTAAGACTTAGACAGTTAAGTAACTGGGTCTGGGAAAAGCACCTGGTGAGTTCTGACTGGTACACAGGCCTGGAGGTTACCATCACTAAACTGCTACAATACAATCTTACTGCAAATAAGTATCCGGTTTATTCAATGTAGAGTAAGTTCTATCTCTTAACGTATTAAAAAACAGTTCATTTTTTCCCAAGGATTTTTACCAGTTGGTATTCTCTTTTAACACTCTTTATAATTAATTCTTCCATGCATAAGAAAACTTGATTGTCCTATCAGTTAAAAGTGGTTATCTGGGTTTGCAAAACTTGCAAAAGAAATTAGTTTATACTACAGATTAAAATCAAATAACTATACGTTAACATACTTGCATTTCTTGCTGGATCCTTCAGTCTATATATCAGCATATATGCATTCGTGGAGCTGGTAGAAGTACAAAAATAATTAATGGGGACAAAAAGTAGATTGGAAAGATTCCATTTCCTAGCATCAAATATTTATTTAAAATATTTTTTGTTTCAAACGAATAGAGAATCATGAAACTATTCTCGAACAGGTTCACATTTAAAACATTCTAGAAAAAAAATCTACTCTGCTTTTACTGATACATTTATGAGAAGATTCCATACCACCTCTTGGTAACAGTAAAGTTTTCAAAACAACCTGTGTGCTAGAACGATTACTACAGTTAAGTAAGGAGTCAGCACACTTCTTCTGGAAAGGACCAGACAGTAAAAGTCTGATCTGTGCTGCAATTACCTAACTCGGCTGTGGTAGTGCGATAAGGTCAGCACACAATACTTACACAAATGAGCATGCTGATGTTTCAACAAAACTTTGTCTCCAAAAACTAGAAGTAGACTGGATTTGGCCCATGGATTATAGTTTGCTAAACTCTAGGTTAAATCTTTTTAATGGTGAAAAATGCTGAGAACCTATAATTAATTTATAAACACTAAAAATTACAAAGTTATTTACCTTGCAAAAGCACTGGAGTAATACCCTCTGCTTCCTGAAGATCCACCATGTGTTTTCTTAATGTCCTCTTGTGTTATCTAAAAAGTTGGTACATTATTTATTTTCTGGTAAAATCTGGAACACCATTCATTACCTTTATGGCTATATGTAACCCAATTTTTAACCTCAGTTAAATGGACCATACAGACACCAATTCACAAAATTTAACCACCATCAGTAGCTGCTAGTGACCAATCAGTTTTAGTGCTCCCAAACGGCCCATATTAAGGCTCAGGACAAGAAGAAAACTGGGAGTCTATCTCTGGAAACACTCAGTGAGTCCCAAACGAAACAAAACCAAGAAATAACATCAATACACAAAGCAGGAAATCTACTAAAAGTAAAAACAAAAAGTCTGATTTGGTATGTGTCTTAAAATGCTTCACCGGACATACTCAGTCTCCCATTTCAATAAGCACTGCTATTGATAGAAACATCGGGATCTTGTCTTTTAGAATAATAATCTTTAAAATCCCCTCCTTACCCTGCTGACATGTTGATCATTGAAGCTGTACCACTGATCGTCACTGAATGACTTTATACAAGCATAATAATGACCCCCAGCAGCGCTCCCTGAATGAACCATAACGGAGAAGAGCTCATAGATCAAGGAATTCTAAGGGAAAAAAATAAAGGTAGCTCAAGATGATGAAAAACACAAAATCCTTATTTGTATATTTGCTATTCTTTATTAATACACAGTAAAGTAACATGTTAGTTATCCTATATATTTACTGTAGATTAACCCTCCTCTAAGATAATTAAAATGGCAAGTCACCACATAAATGTATATACTGCAAGTTTCACAAGTTTTATTCACTGTATCCCTTCACATTTTAATTATGCTACACCCTCTGGAACTATGCATATCTGAAATACAATTTATTTATTTATGTAAAAAAGTAATAGTCTGAAATTTGAGAAGCAAATGTCAAATATAAGACTAATCTAATATGAACAGTCAAGATCAACAAATCCCAAATAACTGTTTTTGATTTAAATAAAATCATTTATCATTTATGAAGAAGATGAGGGATAGAATAATTTGCAACATCTAATGTATTTATGTAATATCTGTGATACTGTGATCTACTGATTTGACATCTCAGGTACGCAAAGCTGGATCAACATTCAAAAAGCAATCTATCAGCAATTTCCAACCTTTTTCATCTCATGGCACACATAAACTAATTGCTAAAATTCTGTGGAACACCAAGAAATACATTTTTTGTCAATCTGACAAAAAAAGGACAATTTTGATCCATTCACACCAGACGGCTATTGCTTAAGCTGCTGTCATTGTTTATCTGACAGTCTCAGGGAGAATAGGTCGGTGCCCCTGGCTAAACAGTCAGGTCCTGCGTGTTTAGAAATCCCCGCGGTGCACCGGCGGCCATGGCACACGACTGAAACTCGCTCTTCTACAGAATGCAGATTCAAAAGAAAAATTGCATGATCATATCAACTGACCCAGAAACAGCATTTGACAAAATCCAATGCCCATTTGTGATAAAAACTCTACAAACTGGGAAGAGGGAACCCTCCTCACCTTGATAAAGAACGTCTGTACGACACCTATCACAAACATCATAATTAAAGATGACAGACTGAAGTCGTTTCTCGTGAGACTAGGAACACTGCTAGAATGTTCCCTCTCACCATATTACTCAACATCGTAAGGGAAGACCTGCCTATCTTAATAAGCCAAGGGAATAAAAACGTAACTGTCTAGGCAGAAAAACAGGCACAGGGTTGGATTTTGCTCTTAAACCAGTGTGCCAATCCCTTGCTTGAATGTAATGTTCTTTATATTAAGTTATAATGTATCCCCCACATTATTCATTTCATAGCAATTCACACTCACCTATCTGCCCTGAAAGAAATAGGTAATTTTAAAAGGTAAAGGGTGATGGTGGCGAGAATATTAGTCTTGAGCTAAAAATAGATTTATGAACTTGAAACTCCATTTTCAAATATTGCCAAAAAACCTGTATATGTAATATGACTCTAAGGTTGAGCTAATGATCAGTTTTCATGCTAGTGACTCACATTCACACTGTGTTCAAGATATTTGCTCTGGAATTCTCCCCTCATTAAAGCAGATTATATGAATGTGGAAGAAATGGTTTGATAAGATGTTAAAAATTACTGACATGGTAACAAAAAAGATTTTATCCTAGAGATTATCCAGTTTTGAAAATTTAAAATTGTAATTCATGGAACTATAACATTTTTTAAGAGCCTTAAGGGCTGTCTTGGGGCTGGGGCCCCAAGGGGAGGGAGAAGCAGACTGAGGGCTTTGTCTTGTCTCTACCATAAAAAATCAGTTCTGAGCGGGACCCAGGATGGCGGAGGAGCAGGTGGAAACCACACAAACCTCCTCCCGGGACCAAACTGGAGTTACAACTACATTGTAGAGAAATCATCCTGAATAACCAACTGAACACTAGCTGGAGAGAAGCCTTATAACCACGGACAGACAGAAGGAACCACTTCACCACAGCGTGGCTGGACTAAAATAAATAAATAAGCAAACAAACAAACATACAATAAAAAATAAAAAGATCAGTTCTATTACTAACTATTTCATAAGGGGTTCCACAGCCAGAATTTTAAAGTCAAAAGATCTAATGTTTTCCTTTTGCTGTATGAGAGAACTCTAAGATACAAGGTGGAGAGGCTTGCGGCAACGTTAAGGGCAGAAGTCCTGATTACTAGGGCCCTTTCCACACCATCACCCACCTTGCTTACACAATCACAGTGCAGCCTCCCAAAATTAACGCTCCCACCGGTAAGCTGTTTCTCATAAGTTTAATTATAATCACACAAATGCGTAAAAAACAATACTTGAAAAAGTCTTAACTTTCAAAAACTAAACTTCTGTTAAAGAGAACTCTGTCAGTCACACAGCTACATGACGGTACACATGGGCCCCGAGATACATTAATTCTCTCTCTCAACTCAGCACCACACACTGTAGGAGGCACCTTCTCAAGACCAGGCTTTGCAGCCTTTTCGGTCCCGCTGCTGCTCTCCAGGCAGATGCCCTCGTCAACGCCATCGTCGTTGGAGAAGTCGTTGCTCATCTGATCGCTGTGGCAGCTGCCTTCATTTTCGGCGCCGCTGTCGGTGCAGCTTTCCGTCTGAGGGGATTTCTTAATCAAGCACAACCGTCTCGGTTACAGACCGAACAAGGGGACAACATACACTCCAGTACAACTCTTTCTCTCTGTGCTGCTTTTCACGTAATTTCAGATGTTATTGTTAATGAAATATTTAAATGAATTTAGTTTTTCTCTAAAAGACTTTAAAACATAAAACAAAAACGTGTATTTTAAAAACATTTACATTAATTCCTTCAAATTCTAATACAACAAATCAGTGATTCAGATTTCTATTAAACCAGACTATGTTTACAGTTGCAAAGTAACAATAAAAAGTATTTCTTTCACCAAAATGAAGAAAAGCAGAGAACCAAAGCTCCAAAATGAGCTGCTTTTGTTCTCAAATCCCCAAAGAAGATCACATCTTCCTTGAATAAAAAGTTCAGTTTGTCACTGTACTAGGTATCACAGACAATTAGAAACACCATGTATGTCTACCCTCGAGAACTGTGTGCACTAGCATGTAGGAGGTGGGCACATAACATGTGCTAGGTATCACAGACAATTAGAAACACCGTGTATGTCTACCCTCGAGAACTGTGTGCACTAGCATGTAGGAGGTGGGCACATAACATGTGCTAGGTATCACAGACAATTAGAAACACCGTGTATGTCTACCCTCGAGA
>VMDR010014858.1:0-22995 GCA_007922815.1 Macrotus californicus | reverse complement strand
TTCGCTAAATTCTTCATATTTTTTTCCCAGCAATGAATCAGATTTGCTGGTTGGTAGTTGTTTTTTTTTTCAGTTGAGTAGCAGGTGAAGTACACTGGTGAGTTAGAAGCTCTTTTATATTGAAAATTCATGTCTTTAAACTACTTACAATCATACCCCATACTGAATAGGTGTTGTTGTTTGAAGCGATGCCACTCTGTCACTGCTGCATGTGGATGTAGTGGGTACTTGTCTCCCTCTCTTCCTCCCTCCCTTTCCCTCTACCTCTCTCCCTCTGTTTCTCCCTTGACTTTTGTTTAGAAATCCTTTCCCATCCCAGTCTTGGTTCCTTAGGGACCAGGTAGGGACTCCATCTTCCTGTTGCGAGGATCTCCAGACCAGGCAGCACAGCACACTTCTTTCGAATGCAGTGATTGGTTCAGGAGTTGGTAAGAAAGCTAAACTGTCGCAATTACACTGAGACTCTTGGGACTATACGAAGAAGAGATGGTGGGGGACTGTGGCCACCTTGTGGTTTCAAGGGCTGTAGCTTGGGAGTTGCAAAGTGAGGGAAGGAGGCTGATCAGAAAGCAAACGGAAAGTCCTAACACCACGCATGGGTGGCTGTGGCTCATTGTCCTCGTGCGTTCTTGGTATTGCTACGTGGCTTACTGTAGCTGGGTGCACTTTTCTGCATTCACTTAGTACCTGATCGACAAGCCAAGGGCCTGCTCATATTTGGTTAAATAAAGTTTTATTGAAAAACATCCCTGCCTACTTATTTACTGTTGCTCTGGCTGTTCCTTCCACAAAGGCATCGTTGGGTAATTGTGACAGAGGCCATAAAATATTTACTCTCTGGCCCTTTACAGAAAAAGTTTGCTGACTTCTGACCTAGTGCTTCCAGCAGATGAAGTCACGCATAAGCAAATGCAAAATCATATTTTGTTCAAATTGTTCCCTAATATATCCGTCACTTTGGACCAAACTTTCATTTTTAAAACAAATACTATAGCAAAACTGCATGAGAGCTAGGACCAGAGCCAGTATCTGGAGAGCAGAGGAAAGCTAACAGACACCTTTCTGAAGCCATTTGCACCCTCTGCATCTCTGTGCTTAAAGCGAGACCGACCAGCCCTTAGGTGTTTTCCGTTATATGATCTAATGCATTTCTTTTATGTTTAATCCAGTTCAAGTTGTGTTTAATTCACTTGTAGTAACAGAATTCAGGATAGTACAGAGAGTTTCCCTTCACCCCCGTATCCAGTTTCCCCTTTCGTTAACATCTTGCATTCGTGTGGCACACTTGTTATATGTAGTGAACCAATATTAATACATAATTATTGTCTAAGGTTTATGCTTTATTTGAATCTTTAGTTTCTACCTAATGTTCTTTTTCTGTTCTGGGGTATCAAGTTCTCTTTGGTTGTTATTTCTCCTTGGACTCTGTTGTGACAATTTCTCAGCATTCCCGTCATTTTGATGACATTCACAGTTTCGACTAGTATTGGTAGGCTGTTTTTTAGAATGTCCCTTAGCTTGAATTTGAGCTTTTTTTTCACAGTTAGACAGGAATTATGGATTTTTGGGAGGAGTACTGTTGTAGTTCTCTTACAAAAATTGTTTCTTGAGGAACAAGAATGGACAAGATAAGATAAATACGAGACACTGCTCTTCAAGATTTTAATAATTTTTATGTAAAATCATTTAAATCACATACTCACCTCCCCCCCTGCCATAAAACTAGAGTATATCCCCTAAGTCTTTCTGCCTTTGTTTAATGCCTCAGTTTACCATCCCTGTGGTTCCTTCATGTGAGAGTTGTCATTTTGGACGTCAGAGTGCACTGCATATATTTGAAATAAATCTTTTTTAAGTGGATCATGTAGCATTATGAAAATGTTGCACTCTCAAAGAAAAAATCTCCAGCCCTGGCCAGGCGGCTCAGTTGGTTACAGTGTCATCCTGAACACCGAAAGGTTGCAGGTTCAATTGCTGGTCAGGGCACGTACTGAGGTTGTGGGTTCAATCCCCATTTGGGGTGCGTATGAGAGGCAACTGAGTGATGTTTCTCTCTCACATTGATGTTTTCTCCCTCATATGATCAGATGAGGATTAAAAATTATATATATATTATCTGCAACATAGATTTTTTAAAAGATTATTTTTAGAGAGAGGGAAAGAGGGAGAGAAACATCAGTCAGTTTACACACCTGTACTGGAGACCAAACCCACAACCCAGGCATGTGGCCTGACCAGGGAGTGAAGCAGCGACCTTTTGCTTTGAGGGAGAGTGCCTAAACAACTGAGCCACACCTGTTCGGGCTGCAACATCAAATTTAATTCAAGGTGGGGGACCTGTCACATTATCAGGAGTTTTAGTCTAATATTTGTGTTTCAATAATGCAGAATTCATTTGATGCAAGTGAGATAAGGCACACTATTTTTTTTAAAAGATTTTATTTATTTATTTTTAGAGAGAGGGGAAGGGAAGGAGAGGCAGAAACATCAATGTGTGGCTGCCTCTCACACGCCCCCTACTGGGGACCTGGCCTGCAACCCAGGCCTGTGCCCTGACTGGGAATTGAACCAGCAACGCTTTGGTTCTCAGGCCCATGCTCAATCCACTGAGCCACACCAGCCAGGACAAGCATACTATTTTTGACATATCCTGGAGTATGCTATTTCTTAAGGGTTCCCAGGGTGCTGTGATGACATCTTGGACTCTTCCATCAGTCGCTTTTCTCCTCTGCTATCACGGCACCTGTTGCCAGTTGCAGAAAATTTTAGTGCATTATTGCATGCAGGCGTTTGTCTTTGGCAAGTCATTCTGACGAATGAAGATTAGAATTTAGGTGCTGTAAGTGGTAGACCACATCCTTTGTATCAGATAAAATACCTCCTGTGGTATATTTCTGGTTTAGCTGAAGCAGTGATTTTGTTCATTTTCAATGAAATGTGAGTTTACTTGAGCATAGCTACATGCTGGTGCCCTGGGGGACGTTTCTTCATTACCCTGCATACAATTTGTATCATTTAAATGTTCAAGCAGCATAACGGCCAAGTGAGTCAAAACACTGGTGGCTTACACAAATAAGAACTCAGATTCTTTAGGGCTACTATATTTTATTTGAAATGTCTTATTATGAAATAAAAGCTTTTGATGGGATTTAGTGAATAAAAGTAAGATATCATATATTTTTGCGAACAACTGGGTAAAGTTCAGATGAAAATATAATTTGAGGTCCCAGTTAATCGTTTGGCAGCCCAGATAAGGTTTGTTCTTTTTATGTAGAATGAGTAACTTTTTAGCCTCCAAATCAAAACCTTGTTGGCTTCTTAAAAGTATCCTGGATCACAAATATTTGAAGTACATGATCTTTAAGTACACGCATATAAATACATGAAGTGCTGTGAAGTTTTCTGAGGCGTTTTGCATGAGCAGCAGGATGTCTACAGTTGTGTGTGCGCACTGCGTTATGTACTGTGGTAGCTATGACGTTCCGCCAACTGCGGTAGAGTCGCATCAGCATTTAAAAGGAGAAACGTTAATGGAGAAATAAGTGTGCCTTGTGTTGAGGTACATCAGGTAGGGTGGTTGGGAAAAGTGTACATGATACTGGTGTAGCCTTCGTGGGAATAATTTGCCCCCATAGACCCAAGAAGTCCAAAATGAAAAAGTTAAAACAAGACAGTGGTTTTCCTTCTTTCAGACCGCCAGGTCTCTGCGCCCTGAAAATAGAACCTTTCACATGCGCGTGTGCTGCAAACGCCATGGTTTTGCTTCCACTTCCCACAGTGAGCGAGCGTCTTGTTTGTCCGTGCGGCGTGCTGGGCAACCTGGCAGAGGTTGTGGTGGTAGCAATCTTGCAGTTTTCTTCCGTTCAGGCCCGTGTTAGCCACGTTGCAGCCGGTGAACAACCCTTCCGTGTTTGAGTTGATCAGCTCTGCGCTACAGAACTAAAAAATGGCTATTTACACAATTTTAATACAATTCATTTAGGAATGCTATTTATTTTGCTTGAACTATTGGTCATTTCAGAAAATAAAAGCATGTGATTTTGGGGGGCTTAATTTTTGTGCTTCTTTTCTTATGTCAGTACCTGACCATGAAACAGCTAGGCTGCTGGATAATAAATAAAATTAACTGAAGAGGCTCTGATGCAGATTCTGGGGTCTGGTCTCTGGAAACCCAGTCGGTCTGAGTGGGCGTGGGAGAGCCTGGTGTTTTTTAAAGCCCCTCAGGTGATGCCCAGTTACATTTAGGAGCCAGTCATGCATCTTTGTGTAGTTCTTTACACACATTCTGAGGAGCCCTGGCTTTTGGTGTGTGTAGAAGGCACAGTCGGAGCCCGGCAGAAGTAGTTGTGCTGTTGTGTTAGATGCCCAGTGTTTTTCGTGGTGGTAATTTTATTCTGTAGTAAGACTTTAAAGATCTGGCTGCCCATAAAGGTGTGCATAGTAAATATTGATATTGGTTTTAAAACATTCTTCTTATGCAGTGTTTTTGCCATAATTACGTATTTCTCAAAAGTCTTGTGGTTTTACAAATCATGCACTAAAAATAAAAGTCTGGTAAAAATAGGGTTGAACAAATAATCAAAATCTATACGGCTGTGTATCCAGAGAACTAATAAAAGCAGTAGCAGTCCTAATAATTGTGGACCCTGTAGACGAAGTACCTACCAAGGACTCTTGGTAGCTAACTGGACTCAGATTTAAAAAAGAGAGCCTAGCAGCCATTTCTACACGGGGCCTGTCAGGCACACTGCACCTGAGGGAGAAGCCTGCGCTAAGCTGCCTACCTCCTGCACTGGATTGCCTGCCTTCCTGTGCTCCTGCCATCTGAGGTAGTCCTTGTAAAGGAGGTCCTGAAATCCTGTTTCAACCAATAGGACTGAGGCTTTTCCTCTACAACTGGAGCTGTGCACTGTGTCCCCAGCAGCATCTTCATCAACCAATCATGTAGTCTGACAATTGAGTTCAGTGCCCTTTGGACCAAACAGACTGCAAGGATTTGGAGTCCTCCTATGCAGGAGGACAAACCAGTCAGGGACCAAGGGGACAGGAACTTCTGTCTGTATAAGTCGGCTTCCCTCTGGCTCAGAGAGCGCACTTTCCCTTTCCACCTATGAATGAAGATTGTGTTTTCCCGGCTGGAGCTGAAACACTGAAGATGAAACATCAAAGATGTCCCCCTGGACCTGAGCCGAGAAGAGCAGGCAGAGCAGGGCAGGGCAGGGCAGAATAGAGCTGACCAGCCCAGCCCAGCCCAGCCCAGCGCAGCCCAGCTCAACCCAGCGCAGCCCAGCCCAGCGCAGCGCAGCCCAGCCCAGCGCAGCGCAGCCCAGCCCAGCGCAGCCCAGCTCAGCCCAGCCCAGCCCAGCATGGAGCACAGTGGTGCGGGCTGTCCAGCCCAAGAGGGGCCCCCCACAGCGGTGCTGCCCCACAGCCGTGCCACTTCGTTGGTGAACTGTAACACTCCTGCGCTCTTCCATAGCTGTGCGGCATCACAGCTGAGCTGTTTGCACTGTGAGGCGGAAAAAGGGAACCCAAATTTCTGTGGTTTGGTTTACCGACTCCAGAATAGATGGTCTTCAAGATTTCTTCTGTGAGAACTATTTGAATCTCTGAAATTTCTGTAAGTGCTAATGTTTGTTTCAAGTCCTTTATGTTCTCTGACACGTATTTCTCTGGCCCTTCATTTATTGTAGCAGTGAGTAGCCACGGGCCAGATTCTTTACTATCCTAGACATCTGCACGGGATATTCAATGAGGCAAATATTCCTAACTTCAGAGGTGATAGCCTGACGAAAATGTCAACACAGCCTGGGGACTGCCCCCATATTGAGTCACAACCAGGGGCCATGCGGTCGATCATTATGTCACCTGGTGTCATTTACAGAATGTTTTGAGGAACAGTGTTGGCCCCTTTACTGGTATCCCCCAGACCTTCTGGGTAAAGATTTATGTCTGTTTCATCTGTGAGGTTTTAAGGAGTCACACAAAGTTTACTTTTTACCTTCTTCCTTTTTTTCTCACATTGGCCTTGGCTGACCAGAGACTCCATTTCATGCAGTTCTTCCTCCCGTCCCACCCCTCTGTAAAAATAACCTCTTTTGTGTGCTGCTGATTCCAAGTAAATTAAGTTCTAATTAAAATAATTTCCACCTTAAGGTTTGATTGCTCAATAAGCTTGACACTTTCAAAGATAATTTGCTTTTTAAATTGTTGTTAATCAAAATAAATCTCTAAATAGGTTATGTATGAGTCATTGTTCCTAATGAGTGTGTGCATATTCCTGAACTTTTTGGGGCAGAAAAATGGATTGAGAATCTGTTTTAAAGCCACAGATGAAGAAACAGCCTTAAGTTTTTTTTCTTTGGGGAACGGTGCTGCCAGTGACCATACTTTCTCGTTGTATGCTCATCTCCTGGACCATGTGGCACCTGTTTGTATTATTAAAGCTGTGTTACGTGAGGCTATGTAGTTATTGGAAGATTATAATGAATTCAATTCTTAATGCTTTTTTTCTCTTAAAAGTTTAGTTTCCTGAAATCTGTATTTTAGATCTAAAATTCCCATCCTTGGTTTATTTTTCTCTATCACTTGTCATTTGCTTTGAAATACGTCAGAGTGCTTTGAAAATAGTAAACTGCTATACTCTTCTAAGGCAGTGTCTTTATTACTGGCTGGTTGGTTGATGCTGGCTGAAAAACCAGTGCACGATGAATTGTCTTTTCCATTTGTTCTTATAAAAACTCCTTGCTAGTCTGTGGACATGGTTGCTACTTGTAGAATCTTTTACTGTTGCAACTGTTCTTTGACTTGGAGATTCTGATGACCAAATAGTAACATTGTTTTCTCAGGGTTGGAAGGAGAAGATGTCTAGTTCTCCTTGGCAGATCTGTGATACTTGGTACTGCCATGTTGAATTTCCAAGTTCACGAAGGTTGATATTGTTAATGTTTATCCCTCTGTGTTACATTATATCATGAGTCAGATGTGCAGCCTGTTCCCGATTCCTACAACCATTTACTCTCATGTTCAGGAGTTGGTGAACTAACTTTAGTGTACTAGCATGGGATGTTCCAGCATTTCAACTTTTTTCATGGAATGGATCATTTATTCTGGGATATCCATCCCTTCCTGCCCAAGTAGGATTGATTTATAATGTTTTTCTACTTTAAGGATACTCCATAGTTCATGCAGCTTTTATGTGTTTTTTTTTAAATAATGGGAAATAATTAGTGACAGACGTACTGGGTAGAGTCTTAATATCAGCCATAGATTGTTCCGATGAGTGCAGGTACTGCCATCGTCCTCAGCAGCTTGTTGGGGACATAGAAATGTCATAGATGGCAGTAGAGGGAGCAAGAGCCCACAGGTCAGAGGTCACACAACACCCGAAACCTCTAGTCTGCTGCAGTGTGGGTAGCTGCCCCACTCTTTACTTGGTTAAGTCATGGCAAGATTATCTGTGGGCCTTTGGGTACTTTCTTCTTTGTATTTTCTATCTTTTTTACCATTCTGCATTTTTAGGTGGCTGGAAGATAAGGCAGAAAACATCAAACTAAGGAATTCAGTATAGCTTTTAAGAATTAATGCCAGTAAAGGAAATAAAACAGAGGAATAGTGTAGAACAACACTGTTGGAAAATAATCAGCAAGATCCAGAATGTTAGAGATTATATAGGACCTGGTTTCTTCAAAAAATATATGACAGAAAAAGGAAGGGGAACCTTTAAATCATAGGAGAAGGGAGCCCTCAAAACCCAAAATTATCTTCTGGAGGGCAGGTCCCTTGTAGTACAGGTTTCTCCTACTAGGGGAGTGCTCTAGGAACCCACCTGTATCAGTGTACCAGCTGGTGTTGTTGTGAGAGGCTGTGTCAGCTTCAGTGATTTTCTTTTGAAGACTCACTCAGCACATTTGCCCATTTCGTGATGGGTGATTTAGGAGCAATCTGCCCATACTGTGCTGAGTGTTCAGCAGTTTTTGATCCAAAACAGCTTGACCCCCATGCCTGCCCTCCCTCCATTCACCTGATCTCACCCAAAGCACCTTTTTTTGTTTTCCCAGATGAAAAAAGTCCTCAAAGGGAAATGTTTTTGCTGATGTGGAAGAGGTGACATAAAAAGTGGCCGAAGCTCTAAAAGACATCAAAATTGATCAGTTCAAAACCTGCCTTGGGCGGTGGAAATATGTCTCAGTGGGTGGGTTGCATCAAATGGAGAGCACTTTGAGGGTGACTGAAACATGTAAAAATAAGTACACAAAGTTTATAAATAAATTCTGGGTTTTTTTGGTCTCCCTTGTACAGTTCAAGTAGCACGTAGGACTTTCTGATTCAAACAAATCAACTGTTAAAAACAGGATTCCTGGCAATTGGAAAACTTCGTACACTGACTGGATGATTGTGATATTAAGGGATTATTGGTTACTGTCTTTAAGGGAGATAATGATATTCTAGTAATTTAAAAAAGAGTTCTTACGAGAATTTTGATTCCTCATCTAAAGGGCTGACATGTTTTAGTAGATCCCAAACCTACATTCATGACACATCTTTCTGTAGTTACATCTTCCATTTTCTTGGCGTCCATTTTTTATAAACATTGTGGTACTTAGAGACTTTGGGTGGACTGTTTCTTTTGATCACTTTGGTTGCAGTGTGACTGACTAGGCACGGTGATTATGTTCAGATGAGGAAATTTAACTTCAGAGGTTTTTCTGCCCTTTCATGATTTCAAACTTTTTATTTGCCTATTGCACCACAAGGGGGCAGCCCACTTCGTGGCCTTAATGCCTCAGAACTTCGGTGTGGCCCTCAGACACCACTTTGTTATCCACAGTCCTGCGGCTGGTAGTGTTTCAGATGGGCTGCCTGGGGTTGCTGTTGTCCAGGGAGCCACCAAGATCGAAGTCTTCCCTGTCTCCCAGCGCACAGTGGTAGGTGGCCATTGTAGCCTGCAGGTTGCCCTTGATATTCAGCAAGGCCTCATACTCCTGGGCCTGGCCCTGTCCCTCTGCCCAGGTCTGGGGCATCTCTGACTCAGGTGCTGCAGGATGTCGTTGAGCTGCTCCATCTGCATGGCATAGCCCATCTCTACCTCCCTCAGGCTGTTCTCCAGTGTGGCCTTCAGGTTTCTCATGGAGTCCAGGCTGATTTCCAAGGACTGGTTCATATGTCTCAGCTCTGAGAGTGTCATCTCAACATTTCCTCTCTAAGTGGTCTGCAGGGTGACCACTGTGGTGCTCTCCTCAGTCTGCTGGAGCCAGTACTTGTCTAGCTCCTCTTGGTTCTTCCAGGCCAGCTCATCATCCTGGGCCTGATGTCTGCCATGGTCTTTCTGAGGTCCTGAGATTTGGGGGCACCCTACTCATGGTCAATCCAGAGCTGGCAGTCTGGGTTTGTGGACCACTTACTTCCTCCTCGTGGTTCTTCATGAAGAGCAGCTCCTCCTTGAGAGCCTCAGTCTCTGTCTCCACCTGCAGCCGAGTGATACTGGTGTTACCAGAGACCTTTTGGAGCCCATTGATGTCACTCTCCACAGACTGGCACATGGCCAGCTCCATCTCATACTTGATTCTGAAGTCGTCAGCAGCAAGATGGGCGCTGACCACAGAACTTGCAAAGATCTGAGCCCTCAGGCCCTCGATAGTCTTGAAGTAATGTCCCCAGTCTCTGCCCGGGGGTCCTTCTGGACTCTGCTCTCCAGTCTGTGGTTATCAAACTCCTGGATCCTCTCCCTCTCCAGGTAGGAGGCCAGGCAGTCTTTTAGGCATTGCACAGTCTCCCTCTCTCTCTGGGTGCCCCCTATGCCCTCAGACCCACGGCCACCCCCTTGGCCAGGCCTCTGAGCCCCCAACTGCACCAGATGCTGATGGAGTAGTGGGACATGGAAATCTGGGAACCTGAGCCCCTGGTGCCGGCATAGACGCTGGCTCTGCTGTTGCCTGACTGAGCTGGTGGCTAGGCACCCACGTGGAGCCCAGGGTCCGGGAGTTGGAGAAGCTGGAAGCTGGTGATAAAGCTCACGTTGTTCAGGGAGGACGGCGAGAAGCCCAGACAAAGGTTCAGGCCCCTGATCGAACTTAGAGCTCTTAAGTAAGTTACTTAAGGTGATACGTGGCACTGAAGGAATTTGAATCATTTGAGCTTCATTAAATTAAAAAAAAAATCTTAAGTATTTCCAAAATGAAACCCATGGATACTCAAAAGTAGTACTGTTGTTTTCAATTACTTTTATATTTAACTGGAATACTCACTTATAATAGTGAAACAGTAGCTACTGCATTGCATACCAGTTAGTCCTGAGCTAGTTTCTAAACCTGCTTATCTCACCACCAGAGGATAATAATGTAACTTGAAGACTCTGAACTGAAACTTTAAAAATAGCTTTATTATTTTGCCAGTTCTGTCGGAGACATCACAGAATGTGCTTTGCGTTCATTATAGATTTGGAAAGTGTCGGATGGAAAGCACCGTAGACAATCACATTAATATCTGGCTGCAGCAAAATAAATCAGAAATAGGCAGATATTCATTTCTTAAATAATGTATTATTGAAATTTAAATATAAGTCTGTGTTTTTAAAGAGCTATCTGTACTAACTTCTTTTTACTTCTCCATTGTATTTTTCAAAAGTTTCACATTATTATTATTTTTGCAATTGATAATAGTGACTAGAACAAATTTCTATAGCAGAGGATCATAGGTAAGGTGCCTGTTTCCTGAAATAAATTTAAGTGAACAGGTAGTAACTTAATTCTCCCTTCTCGGGAAATAAAACTGAAGAATTACTGATGCGTGAGAAGTTGTCTGCTCCTCTTCCTCCTCCTCCTGATACCAGGAGAAGTATACTCATTTTTAAATTATTATTATTATATTATTTTATTTATTTATTTTTTGCTATTCAGAACGTCTTGAAAACAAAAGAATGAGTACCAGTGGAATGGAGACAACTGCTGTCATTGGTGATGTCCCTCTGTCTATATTCCGCGCACGTGTAGTCATGCGTGTTTCTTTTTCCTCTTTGAAAACGGGAGTCGCAGGTTCCTTGTATATACTGTTCCATGCCTTTGCCGCTTTCTTCCCTGTCTTAAAGTGTGCTGCAGGGTTTCTTCCACACCATGGCCTTGTGCCGTGCTGCCTGTGTTTCTTCTTACTTACTCAACTGTGTGGTTTTCCGTCCTGTGGACGCTCCATGATTTCATCATCTAGGTTTCGTTCATGGGCAAGTTAGGTTGTTTTCGCTATTCTATTTTGTGATTATAAAGTTTGCTACAGTGAACAATTTTGGAATTGCTGGGCTAAAAATTTGTGCATTTCGAGTTTTAGTAGGTTTTGCCAAATTGCCTTGCACAGAGGTCATACCGTTTTACATTTCCACCAACAGTGTGTATTCATTTTCTCACTTCTTGTTTCAAAGCGTTTGTTAGAAACCTTTAAAAATCTTTTCCTGATTGAAAAAGGCATCTTATTGTGGATTTTTGTATTTCTTTTATGAGTGAAATTAAATACTTACTATGTTTTAAGGTTATGTTATCTTTTTCTGTTATTCCGTTTGTGTTCTTTGCTGGTTGATCTTTTGGGTTATTGAGTCTTACATGTATGTAGGAACCTATTATATGTTAAGGAAATTAACCCTGGATGATACGTTCCAAATATTTTTCTCAATTCTTTACTTTTGACTTGACTTCCCCATATATTTATAATGTGTGTCTGTACATGTGTATATGGAAGATTTAAAAATTGATAAAAATTTAAAGTGTATCACATTTTTATTGTTTTAGGGCTTCTTAAAATTATACTTAGGACTTTCCCACTGTGAGATGATAAAAGTTTTTTTGTGATTTTCTGTTATGGTTTTATTTTTATGTTTAAAGTTTTGATTCATCGGGAATTTATTTTGATGGATGGAGTGAGGGAGGGATTAAATTCCATCTCTTCAGAATCTGGAATATGGTATGGGGTTTATAACAGAGAGAGATTTCAATAATTCTTGAATTTTTAAAATTGATTATTCAGGCCAAAATTTGCTATGGGTTTGTATTGAGTGGAAATTGTTGGACTAGTTTGTAAGATAGCTCTGTGTAAATTGTTGAGGTTTTTTCCCCAAATTTGCTACTATCAAGAACAGTTTGATTTCTGAATCTATTCCCAGGCTTGACAATGCATTCTGATTTTTAACAGAAATGCATTTAATGACCATAGTCAGTAGATTAAAATTGTACAGAATTTTGAAGTAGCAATATTAAAACAGTAACACATTATGTAAGTTGCAATTTTTTAGGCAGAAAAAGAGCATTATATACGTGAAGTTGGCTAGAAGGTTCATTTTCCTTATTTTCAAGTATGAAAATTCAAGGATATCCCAGTAGATGCCTTTACATTGTTTTTATCCTGTCAGGTTTAGTAGAAAATCAGGGCTCAGGAGCTTGACGCTTGCTCAGTGGAAAGGCAGATGCTCTGACTTGTCTGACCTGCCGTGGACGGCCCGGCAGGGCCGCTTTCCAGGGGACCGTGGTGCTGCCAGCACTAGGTGCTGCACATTTCACTCAGTCCCCGGAAAGTCACTGTGTTGCTGCTGTCCGCACCTGTAGTTCACACGATTTGTAAAAATGTTGCATGTAATTTCAGCATATTTTAACTTAGGATGCTTTTTCTTTTAAGGCCCTGGACAAGTCTGGCTGTGAATGTCCTACTTTGGATACCCAGGCAAAGGTGTCTATAACAGTCACTACTGAGAGGAAGGAAAGACAGGTGTACAGTATTAGAAAGCATGAAGTTGGGCAGGTCCTTGGGCTTATCTTCTCTACAAGTTGTGTTCCTCCTTAACTGTGGGATCGACAACTGTGCCTTTCGTCATGGTTGGTCCAGCAGAACTTGATGTATAGTGTTATCTTTTCTAGTCTTCTGTTTGTTTTCCTTGAGATATAAATAAGCCTGCATCTTGAAAACATCTTTTTCAACTTAACTGGATACTTTGAGAAGATAAAAATAGTGATTAAATAAATAATAAGTAATTACTGAAGAAATCACCTTCCTTTGGGTTCTGCGTTGATTATGTAGGTCACAGGGCCCGAGGCCGAGGGAGGGGTCTGGGTGTCACAGGTGCAGCAGTCAGGCGCAGTGAGTATGCTGTGTGTGATTTCCTGTCTTCACCAGCTGTAATTACACTGGGACGCAATACACTGGCCCAGCATGCTCACGTATCACTGGTGTATTGGCCACACACCTGAGTGTACGTAAATAGAGCCGAACAGCCTGGACATAAGGGCTCTTGACTCCATGTCTTGACGTTTCAGTTTTAAAATACACGATGGAGACTGGAAGTGAGAGCAGCACTCTAGGGGATGACAGTGACTTCTGGTTGGATTCTGAAGTTATCGCCCAGATGACTGACAGTGGAGTGGGAGAAGGGGAAGAAAATTTCAGGTAATTATGGAATTCTCAGCTCTCTCTCTCCTCTGTTTCTGTTCACCCCTCCACCCCCTCCCATCCTCTGTATTTTAATCTCTTTCCAATAAGACATTTTTCCCCCTCTTCGGGGGAAGGTTTGGTTTTGAAGAGGACAAGTTTCTAGTTGTATACGGCACTCTGCATTCCACAGCTTGCCCAGAGCTTGTCAAATGCGCTCTGAGTGACTTGTTAGACACCAGGAAGAGAAGATGTTAGACAGGTTTTGTAGTGGCATTTCAGGAATTTCAAGTGGAGACTCAGAGTGAACTACTACCCCTTCCTGTACCTGATTCTTATCTGATAGATTTAATCTGAATTTGAATATAATAGGGTTTTTGTTCTCTCTTTCTCATAATGTGTTTGTGTATGTGTGAATGTGGCTGCTTTTGTTGCCTTACTCATGTGTATGAAATATTTCGTTTAAGTACAAGTTCACGATTTCATGGCTTTGATCCTCACTGGTCTCTGACCCCGTACCTCACTCCCCACTACCCCCGATCTTCCTAGGTGCAGAATCTCTAGCTATAACTTCATAATGGACGTTTTTAGGAACGCCTCCTGAATAGGCAGCTTTCAGAGTCCAGTGGTGTTGGGGGAGAAAGAGGTCTGACCCATTTGTTTATCAATTCTGTTGTAGCGTTGCAGATTTTTGGAGGCTTTATTTTGGCTTTTCTTTTTCAAAGAGGGTTCGTGACCTGACTTTTTCGGAGGCATTAACAAAAGCTCTTGAAGAAGTTTGTAGTACATATTATCACTGTCACCCACATGGGCAATTAAACAGCTTTTATAATTTTGCCTGTGAGTACTTGGGTAGGTGAACTCACCATTATTTTCATCAGATCTCATCTGTATGTTTATGTTTAATGTGCAAAAAAAGCATCTCCCTTTCTCAAGTTAAAGGATTTCTTTAGCCACAGATTTTTGTTTTTACAGTCTAGGTTAAATGGCAAAAGGTATTGAATATTAGGGACTCTTGATAGCCCACACTAACTTTGCTAATCAGTGGTTGCCATGAATGAGAAGCGTGTTTTAAATTTTCAAGAATAATTTATTGTTAAAGGAACTATTTTACTGGCATGTGAAATTCTTGTGCCAGCTTTCTCATTCCCTCCATGAGGGTCTTTCTTTCTTCCCAAGGCGTTGCCGAGGTTCCTCAGAGTCCGTAGTTTCCAGCTTGGTCAGCCTCGTGAATGATTAGTAGGAATAAAGTATTTATTTTGCTTGTATCTGTTTGACCCAGTATTCAAATTGTGGGAGTTATTTAGAGGTATTTGTTAAAGGAAGAAGTGACCTAGACTTTGTTGTTATAATAATAGATTTGCTACTGTGATCCTTGAATAACTTGTTAGGCAACAAAAGCCTTCCTGGAATTTTCTTGGGGCAGTAAAATTGAAAAGCAGATCTGTGTGAGACAGTTTTTCTTTTCCGCAGGCCTATACGACAGCGACAGCGTCTTCATCCTGAGAAACCGAGGTGCTCTAAGCATTGTTTTAGGAAACCGCGATTCCCTAAGGTGCTGTTCTCTTTACAGTCGTATTTCATATCCGAATACTATCATGGGTCTCCCAAACTAGTTATGTCCTTGAGATTTGGCTTCATTTGATCTATAAAAGCAACAAAGAGATCCAGAGATCAGCACACAGATTTCGTGTAATACATCTCACCTACTCAGCAGTCAGACATGAGGAAGTGGGGCTCTGGTGCTTTCTCAACAGTCACGGCACTGTTCCAGCTGAAGTGCCTGGCAGGAAAAAAGGCGTGTGTGGGCATCCAAGGTGAAGGGTTGCATGGTAGGGGTTGTAGCTGTAATCTTGGGAGAACCAGGCAGTAGACTCACTATTGTATATGACAGTTGTTTTTGTAAATCAACTGAATAATTTGAAAAATATACAGAAAAGCATGCTAACACACATCAAACCAAACTATCATTATCGATGACATTCTAGTTAATTTCCACTCACACACACACATATACACAATGAGAGCAAAAGAGTATGCATTATTCCTTTTCTCTGATAGCTTCTAAGCTAGATTTGAAGTCCATCCTTGAAGAATAGCATTGTGTCACTTGAGGCACCCTGGCTGAGAGCGTCAAGTCACACTGCACCTGGAATGTCGGTTCTGGTGCCACAGCTAACGCAGACGGGCATTGATGTTTGTCCGGTGGCTTTTGGGATAGCATTCAATTTTGGACTCAGTTGGAGGGAAGGATACTTTCTCTTACAGTCTAGCATTGTGGGAGTTGCTCAGTCTCCTTCATGGTAGGAGTTCAGACGTGTCCGCCGTTGCGTCACCGATCTCTCACTTTCTGATTTGTGATTTGTGGTGTGAAGTTAATAGCTACCTTATCACTACGGTAAAATAGTTCTTGGACTGAATATTTCGTGCTCCTTACAGGCCTTAGAATAGAATAGTCCTTGCGGGTTATTAGCAGGACTTCTCTGTAGATCAGAAGGGGGACGGTGAGGCAGAAAAGGAAAAACAAATGTTTTAATTCTTTTAAGAAAGAAAAATTTTATTCATGATTTGTTACATGCAGTGTACTAAGCCAGATATAACTGACTATTAGTCCTATGCAGTAAGTCTTAGTTTTCCAGATGAGGAAATTATGTCTCAAAAAGCCAATTGACCATATTGTCAGAATATAGTAGAACAAAAAATTGAACTCAGGTATAATTGATGTTGAACGTGAAAGACTTTACCTGTTTGACATGGCTGCTGCTAAACTTATTCTCTGGTAAGAACTTCTAGAGACTGTAGCTGATAATCTCAGTTCTGAACTTCCTTCTTTGAGGAGTTTTTGAGTACCTGTGATGTATAGATTTTCAGCCAATGTAAAAGTAAATTCATGCATACAGTAATGTGACCTTTTAAAGATACGACCTCCAGGACATCTAGGAATTATTACTAACTCATGATCATGAAAGGTTCTAATTCTTTGGCATCTGAGAGTGGAAATGCTTGTTATATAATCTTTCTTAATCTAATATTAGGTTATTGACAGATGACAATGGCCTGGCAAGTATGACATACAGTTTGAAACAGTTACAGAGATGATACTCGTATAGTGCATAAGTGAACCCCATCTTTAGGACTTGTATAGCTTTAAAATCAGAGTCTGCAGACGCCCAGATCCCTCGGTCAGATCTTTACTTGTATCTCCATTGTAAGGTGATAAGAAACTTCTGACTTTAAACGAGATGATTTGGTGAACATAATTTAATTTTCTTGGTTCATAGCATCCTGGGACTAATCTCGTTCAGGCGCTTGATTGGTCGGTCGATGGCTTTATTCATTCTCTGCCTTATTTACAATGATGCTATGACTTGGAAGATGTTGCAGCAGTCCAAATAGGTATCAAGGGCTTGGAAAATGGTATTACATTGCTTCTCATTCTTGTTTTTAGTCACATCCTGGATGATTTACTTTAATGACCAAATTATTCTAGAAGCCCATGCAGCTATCCCACGATTTCCTACTTTTAATACCATGACTGTTCCTTTGTCTTTGGTAGAAATTCTTGATTTGGGGATTCTCAACCAGTGTTTATGAGACTGGAAGGATAGAGAGGAAGCAGTAACAATCAACCATTGACATACATACCAGTATCATACCCAGACCTACGTTGTACTCTGTGACTTCTCATAGGCATCTCATGTTTAATAACATATTATGTACAATACCAAAAAATGTGTATTTTTAAAAATCCTACAGAAATGTTCATTAATTTTTAAAGAGAGGAGAAGGGGGAGAGAGAGAGAGGGAGGGGTAGAAACACTGACGTGAGAGAGAAACATCAGTTGGTTGCGTCCCATGTATGTCCTGACCAGGGATCAAACCTGCAAACTAAGGCAGGTGCCCTGACCATGGATTGAACCCACAACCTTTTGGTATACAGGACAACGCTCCAACCAGCTAACTGAGCTACCTGGCCAGGGCAAAGAGATGTGTATTTTGCAAAAAGAAAAAAGAAAAAAAGATTATATTACTTTGTAACTTTTTATGTGTGATCTGGAGTATAGTTTAACCTCCACGTATTCTTTTGATATTAAATATAATTCTCACCTGACATACTCCTACCGGTGTCACAAAAATAATACATTTAATTGTAATCAGCAGAGTCTGTTGTGAACATCTCTTAATCTCAGAAAATTTTATGCCATGTTGGAGTGTAGCCCTTAGCCTGACTGTCTTTATAATCTGTGAGGTGAGTCTGTCACGAGGCATGCTGGTACAGGGTTTCTTGGCCTTTCAGCCACTAGACTCTGTGATGGAATCTAAGGTGAGCCTTTCTTATATCTGCCTGTATAAGGCTTTGGCAGTTCAGTTCAAGAAGGGACTTAGGGCACAGAAACGGTGTAAAACTATATAAAATTTGCAAGTTATGAGGTTATGTATAGTTAAAAGTTTAAGAACCTTAATATATTTTGTCATTTATTCAGGGTTAATCAATACAGGCAGACCTCGGAGGTATTATGGGTTCGGGTCCAGCCCACCACAGTAAACTGACTGTCGCACTAAAGCGAGTCATGTGACTTTCCTGGTTTCCCAGTGCATATCAAAGTTATGTTGACACTGTGCTGTGGTCTTTTAAGTGCACGGTAGCATTATGCCTAAAAAACAATGTACATGCCTTAATTAAAAATACTCTATTGTTAAAAAATGCTAACTATCATCTGAGACTTAAGCTGGTCATAATCTTTTTGCTCGTGGAGGGTCCTGTCTCGATGTTGATGGCTGCTTTTCATCATAAGGTAACAAGAAGTTTGCTGCCTTGACTGACCCTTCCTTTCACGAGTGATTTCTCTGTAGCGTGTGATGCTCTTTCATGGCGTTTTACCCACAGAACTTCTTTCAGAGTTGGAGTCAGACCTCTCAAACCCTGCTGCTGCTGTACCAGCTAAGTTTATGTAATCTCAGTCCTTTGTTGCTATTCCAACAGTCTTCACAGCATCTTCACCAAGGGTAGATTCCATCTCAGGAAACTACTTCTTTTGCTCATCCTTAACGTACAAGTCCTCATCTGTTCAAGTTTTATTGTGAGATTGTAGCAATCCAGTCAACTCTTCAGGATCCACTACTAGACCTAGTTTTCTTGCTCTTTCTACCACACCTCCACTGAATTACTTTCTCCATGGAAGTCTTGAACCCCTCCGAGTCATCCATGAGGGTTGGTATTTTGACCTCTTCTAGTGAATCATGGATGTTCTTAATGGCATCTAGAATGGTGAGTCCTGTCCAGAAGGTTTTCGATTTATTTTTCCCAGATCCTTCAGAGGAATCACTACCAATGGCAGTGATAGGCTTTTGAAATATGTTTCTTAAATAATAAGACTTAAAGTCAGAATTACTCCTTGATCCATGAGCTGCAGAAGGAATGTTGTGTTAGCAGGCACAAAATTAGTATATTTTCTTCAGTGCTCTTGGGTGACTGGGTGCATTGCCAATTAACAGTAGTATTTTTGAAAGGAGTGTTATATTCTGAGTGGTATGTCTCAACAGTGGGCTTAAAGTACTGAGTGAGCCATGTTGGGAACAGGTGGGCTGTCATCCAGGCTTCGTTCCATTCAGCAGAGTAGGTTTAGCATAATACTTGAGGGCCCTGGCGTTTTTGGAATGTAAATGAGCACAACTTGAAGTCACAAACTGCATTAGCCCCTAACGAGAGAGTCAGCCTGTCTTTTGTACCTTTTCTTTCTAAAACCCAACAAACAAGAAAAACCAACCAGAACTCATAGACAGATAACTCTATGGGAGTTATAGGAGGGAAGGAGGGTTAGGGGTACTAAAGGGTAAAGGGGATGAAATATGTGGGGATGGAAGATTGGACTTTGAATGGTGGGCACACGATGCAATATACCGTTGATATGTCACAGAATTGGACACTTGAAACCGATAGAGACTTATTAACCAATGTCACGTCTTTGACACTTTAAAGCCAGGCATCGGCGCCTCCTCTCTAGCTATGCAAGTCCTAGATGGCATCTTCTTCAATATAAGCTTTTGTCTACCTTGAAAATCGGTTGTTCATTGTAGCCACCTTCTTGAATGATCTTAGCTAGTCTGGATAGCTTGCTGCAGCTTGTGTGTCAGCACTTGCTGCTTCACCGTGTGCACTTCTATGTTGTGGACGTGGCTTCCTTCCTCAAACCTCATGGCCAACCTCTGCTGGCGTCTGACTCTCCTTCTGCACCTTCCGCGCCTCTGTCAGCCTTCATAGCATTGAAGAGTCAGGGCCTTGTTCTGGATTAGGCTTTGGCCGAGTGGAACGTTGTGGCTGGTTGGCTTTCTCTCCAGACCACTAAAACTTTTTCCACATCATCCATGAGGCTGCTTCACTTTCTCATCATTCGTGTGTTTGCTGGAGTAGTGTTTTTAATTTCCTTCGAGAACTTTTCCTTTGCATTCACATCTTGGCTAACTGTTTGGCTCAAGAGGCCCAGCTTTCAGCCTGTGTCGGCTTTCGCATGCCTTCCTCCCACAGCTTAATTATTTCTAGCTTGTGATTTACAGTGGGAGCCGTGTGACTCTTCCTTTCCCTTGAACACTTGGAGGCCCAAGCAGAGGGAGAGAGAGAGATGGGGTGGAGCAGTCAGAAAATAGCCATTTTTAAAATTTTCCGTCTTATGTGGGCACAATTCGTGGCACCCAGAAACGATTACAATAGTAACGTCATAGGTCACTGATTACAGATCACCATGGCAAATGTAACAATGGTGAAAAAGTTTGAAATTCTGTGAGAATTACCAAAAAAATATCACAGGGACATGAAGTGAGCAAAGGCTGTTGGAAAAATGACACTGACAGACTTGTCCAATGCAGACTCGCCAGAACCCTTCAATTCGTAAAAAGTGAGCATCTGCGAAGCACAATAAAGTACCGTAAGGTGAGGCTCACCTGTGTGATTGCTCAGTGCTCGTTGCTGTTTCTTCTTTCTTACCATCTTCCACCTTAACGTGCCTGTTCTGCTTCAGGTGTTATTTGGTTGATATTTTCTTGAATGTTTTGTTAAGGTGAGTCCTGAGTGATGTACTCCGATTTCTTCCATGTACTAAAGTGTCATTTTGTTTTCTTTTTCTTTGTAGGTAACTTTTTTCTGAGTGCTTGTAAGATTTTTTTTATTCCTAGTTATTTATATTTTGTCAGCAATTCTTCATCTTTCAGCTCAGTGACTTTCAAACATCAGATTCAAGTATTTATGTTAGGAATTTTTTATTTTCTATTGTGAATTTAATTATTTGTTCTTTTCCATCCACCGTAATTTTTTCTTTGTAGAACCTATTTATTGCCTATTAGGTCTCCTTAATCTACTTTCTTTCATGTTGTATTTCTTTTTATGTTTTTACTTTGTGAATTGAAATATTTCTTACACTTGTTCTGTAGGCCAGTAATTCTATCTTCTTTAATCTCCTACATTCAGTTTAAGTAGGTAATTAATTTTAAGGGTTCTTATTCATGTGTAGGTATAACATATATACTGGCATATCATATTTATATACAGTAATCCCCCCATCCTTGGGGGATGTGTTAAAGACCCCCAGTGGGTGCCTGAAACTGTGGATGGTCCCACACTCTGCGTGTACTGTGCTGTTTTTCCCTGTACACACACATACCTTTTTACTTAAAGGAAGCTCTTTATGGATTCTCATGGGCATATCCTATTGTCAGCCTCACTACTCTTGCACTTTTTGGCCATTCGTAAGTAAAATAAGTGTGATTTGAACACAAGTGCTGTCACACCAGGACAGTTCATCTGACAACCAAGAGGTTGCTGAGTGCTTCACGTGTGGGAGCATCTTCAGCGTGGAGGCGCTGCACAAAGGGGATGACTCACATCCCGGGGAGTGGATGGGCTGGGAGGGCGCGAGATTTCACCAGGCTGTTCAGAATGGCATGCCATTTAAAACTTAGGAATTATTTATTTCTGGAATTTTCCATGTAACGTTTTTGGACCACAGTTGACCATCAGTAACTGAAGCTGTAGGAAGTGAAACAACAGATAAGGGGGACTACTCTAATAATAAATTTAGGTTATTGTCTTTCTTACTTAGTTTTGCAGCTTTATTTGTTTAATGCACATGTTCTTTTTATTGTGACTAAACAGAAATTTTGTTTTTAACTGCTAAGCTAAACATCTGTCCTTCTTTGCCTCTTTACCCAACAGTGTTTTCTTTCCTTTCTCTTTGTCCCATGATGCATATAGCTTCTGCCTTGCTTCTCTTGGGTGCAAACATCCACATTAAGAGCCCTAATCCTTCTAATTGATTGTTAAATTTCTTCACAGGTAATTTTCCAGTTTTGATTAATTATTTGGTGGACAAATCTTTCTTTTGTGGAGAGAAGTGGGAGTGTAGCCTCCTTGAACCTTGTATTTTCTATTTTGGTCTATTAGTCAATATGCTTTTTGTCTTCCAGAAGTTGGTCAAGATCTCTGGCCTGCGGATCCCATACGTACCGTTCTGCTAAGGATGTGCTTTTATTTAACTTACTGACTTTTCAGAACCTTGGGAAGGAGAGATCTGTTCTCTACATACATGTAGCCCTTGAGTAGGAAGCCCATTGGTAGTTTTGTCATGGCTCTTGAGAGGAAACTTTGGAAAGGAACACTGAGACAGAGTTGTGGTGTCTGTGACCCAGTCCACCTGTTCTTAGAGGGGAGAATGTGTCACCTGTGTCATTGTCTGCTTTGGGCTGGAAATTAAGGGGCATTCCCGGAGAACGTGGTCCACCTTGTCTGGAGGGACTGAGGTGTGTTGACGCGTTTCAGTTTTTCTGTCTGCAAAACAGGCCTAACGATAGTGCATTAGACAGTAACCGTGGAGAAGCTGGAGTAGAGGAAAAGGTGCCATTTTAAGAGGAACAGAAAAGAATATTCAGGCCCTGGCTGGGTTGCTCAGTAGGTTGGAGAGTCGTCCTGTACACCGAAAGGTTGTGGGTTTGATCCCCGGTCTGGGCTTGTGTGGGAGGCCACCTGTCAAGGTTTCTCTCTCACATCAGTGGTTCTCTCTCTTCCTACCTTCCTCTCTTTCTGAAATCAATAAACATATCCGTAGGTGAGGCTTAAAAAAAGATAGAATACTCAGAAATAAACTTAATAAGGAACTCTAAGACCTGTATAAAAATGTGAAACATTACTGAAAGACAAAAAGAAGTTTAGAACAAATGAAAAGGTACACCTCATTCGTAGGTGGGAAAATTCAGCGTCATGAAGATGTCAACTTATTATAAATTTAATGTGATAATAAGAATGCTTTTTAAAAAACTAGATAAATTGATCTTGAAATAAATTGATCTTGGCTTAATAACTTCGTCAAGGAACCTTTTGGGGAAAATAAAATAAATCAAGGTTGGCGGGAAGGACTAGTACAACCAGTTGTTACACTTAGAAAGCTCAGTAATTAAAACCTGTGGTGTTGTCCTGAATAAAAGGTGTAGTGGAGTAGACTGGGAAGCCTAGGAGTGTACTCAAATACATGGAAATATTTGGTATGGTAAAAATGTCTTATAAAAGCCAATGGGACAAAATATACTATTCAGTAAGAGAGGAAGGTA
>VMDR010014857.1:0-22991 GCA_007922815.1 Macrotus californicus | reverse complement strand
ATAACATAAAATTTTACCAGCTTCAGGAAGCAGTTCTTCCTCTTACCATCTTTCTGTCTGCACACATAAGAATAGTTCCTTTCTATTAATCTATAAAGCCGTAAACCTTTTGTAACTGGAAATGTTACTTTAGAAACTGCATTGGACCTTTCTGCTTCAAAATACTCAGAGTTTCAAGAATTCTCAAATCCAAGCCAAGTTTGGTAAACCTGTATTCTGATGACAAAATTAAAATGAACAGAGATTGAAGTGGGTTAGCAATAATTTATCTAATAGATTTGCAAGAACAACTAAGACCCTATATTTCCACCTCAACTTAAAAAAAATCCATTTGTCTTTAAGAATATTATAGATAAAATATAGGGGGGAAATGAGAGAGAGAGAGACAGATGCAATCAAAGGATCCTGGCTCCTAGCATCCCAATGTCAGACCTTTAAACCAGTCCAAGAATCTATCAGAATTAGAGCTTTGTTTTTCTAGGCAGAAAATAACATTCTCTGTTGCTCTAATCAGAGCCCTTAAAAATTCCCAGTTTGGTTTTGGTTCTATTTTTTTCCCCTCCTGCAATCTCTTCATTCTTTACTTACTATCACAATTAATATGGGATCCCCAATGTGTTTCATTAATTACATGAGTCAACCATTCATCAGTAGTGTGTGCCAGGTACCTCTGATATGTCAGTCCCTATACTGGGTATATGCTAAAAGTAAAATGTTCTAATTCTTTTGGAGATGTTTACATGATATGGAATAAAATAATTATTAATTATCTTAGTTTTTATCATGTGCTTCACAAGTTGTATAGTTGGAGAAAAACCTGCAAGTAAGCAATTATATCATGATTTGGTAAGGGTTATTAAGAGGTAAATGTAAAGGGTTACCAAGAAAACAGAGAAGGGAAGGTTATATAACTTTACCTTTTTTGTTCTCCCTAGAGAATGTGACATTTAAGCTAGGCTATTTAAAGTTTTTGTGTTTTACTGTCAGTAATAGAAACACATTTGGATTACCTTGATAAAAAAAGCAAAACATGTTTTGTTAAACAAAGTAACAACAACTGAAGTGAATTGGAAAGATGGAATGCAAGGGGCAGAGGAACACAGCTGGACGGCATGGCATTCGGTCTCACTTGGCTGCTCACTCACTGTGAGATCCTGAGGGATTTACACGAGCTCTCTGCACTTCACGATGCATAACTGTGATCCGGTGTGTAAAATGCTCACAACAGGGCCTGGCGTATGGCTTGTGGGACCTAAAAGCGGGAAGTCAATGGGACCCACATGACCTATGTCTTCATCACTCACCAATATCGCTCTCTGGTTTTCTGCTTCTTTCTCTGTTCTCTTTCTAGGGCAGGTAGATTAAATGGATGTGGAAAAACAAGTGGAGGAAAAACAAAATGTAAAGAGCTTTGTACACAATGCTAAGCCATTTGAACTTATATCAGATAATAAGAAACTAGGTGTTTCTGAAGCGCTGAAGTAACACACTCCTTTATCGCTTGTCACTACGTTTAAGAAAAAGCACTTACAGAAGCATAGAGATTACAGAGAAAGATGGATGAGACCCTGTTTTATCCTTCAAATATCTATTTACCATTTATATTTGTTTTCCTGTTATTTCTTTTCTTATTGTAAAGTAACCGAAGATAAGTAGAGATTATATATATATATATATATATATATATATATGTATATGTATATATATATTATTTATTTATTTATAGTTGTTACAGCATTTATTATATACATATACCATGAGAAGAAAAGAATATGATGTCTTGAGGATCTTTTTTAGGAAAAATGTATTAGTCTGCTAGGGCTACTATAACAAAATACCATAGACCTGGTGGCTTGAACAACATAAATTTATTTCTCAGAATTCTGGAGGCTAGAAGTTTGAGATCAAGGTGCCAGCAGGTTTGGTTTCTGCTGGGAATTCTCTCCATGGCTTGCAGATGGTCATCTTCTAGCTGTGTCCTCAGACGGCCTTCCCCCTGTGCACATGCATGCTTGGTGTCTCTTTGTGTGTCTTAACATTCCCTTGTTATAAGGACACCAGACAGACTGGATTAAGGCCCACCCTGACCATCTCATTTTAATTGATTACCTCTTTAAAAGCTCTGTCTCCAAATACAGTCACATACTGAGGTCACAGGGGTCAGGACTTAAATGTACTGATTGGGGCGGGAAAAAAATTCTAACCATAACACAAAGTATGTACTTTTGCTAGAGAAGACAAGAACTTGCAATGATAGTAGCAATAGGAAGAAATGGATTGCAGATCATTTTCTCATATAGAATTAGGAAGATTTAATGATTGACTTGATGTACAAGGTAAGATATAAGAAAAATTTAAAATGTCTCTGGGTTTTCTAGTTTGGCCAGCTGGGTGTATGTGACAGGACACTTAACTACAATAAAAATATTTATAAGGAAAATGCAGAATTGGGACAAATTAGGGCAATCACTTATTAACTTATCCAACAAATACAATATTTAGCATGCTTTTACTACATACCTAGCACCTTTAAACAAAGCCCCTAACCTCATCAAGGTTATACTCAGTGATTCTCTAAATAGATAACATTTGAGGTATCTATTCGATGGAAAGGATTAGATACAGAAATGTGGAGATGTTGAAGATGCAGTTGAATGTTTACATCCAAAACTTGCTTTGGGTAGGCACTACGGCTATAAATGTGGAAGTCAGAGTATATATGTCATTAAAGCCATGAATCTGAATGAATTCATTCAGCTCAGAGGTAAGAAGGCTGAACGACAGTCTCTGAATCAAACAAATGTGCATGGATTATAAAGAAGAGGAAGGACCAGTAAAGGAGATGGGGGGGAAAACAATCAACCAGTGAAGTAGGAGGAAAAACAAATAATGACTTACTTTTGACTCTGTCCAGCTGAGATTACCTGCAGAATTTTCACACATATACCTTCAAATCACCATCAGAGAGGAATAATTTTAAAATACACAGTTTATATATTCAGGTCAGAGCAGCAACTCTATCTAACTGCTCTAAATGTAGAAATTCTAAGGCAAGGGCTATAATGCATTATCTACACCAATCTGTGATCAACAGGAAACAACCCAAGCCTTCAAGGAGTCTGTTCTCTGGTGCAGACATCACTCTGCCTCTGGCAGTCTTGTTTAAAATACTAATTTGCTTAGCACAGACTGTGCGAAGATAACCTGGATCAGCCCTCGACAGCACCAACGTTCAATATCTTTACAACACTGTCAGATATTTTTCCAGGGACTTTTGCTTACCATCTAAATAAATTTCCCTTGGTTCCCATTATTCTCACTGAGTCCCCAGAATGCAATAAGAAGTCCTCTTTCGTGTACACTTAAAGCCTTTAATTACTCCCCCAGACATCCCTTCCCAGTTTGGCAGTGTAAAAACAGACTTTGGGGAAAGATTTTTCTAGAATTAAACAAATGGATGACATCAGTGTTTTCCTGTTCTTTCAAGAATTAGGGCAAAATTATGTCTTTGTCATGTTAGTCCATGCGAGCTTGGGCCAAAAAGGAGGTTGGCAATTATCCCTTGGGGAGAATGTTAAGTGGTCCTTCATCATCCATCATAGCTGATGGTGATAATTCTGGGGAGAACACAAATGAAATCTTTTTGGCTCCTCGAATAAGACCGTCATTTCCTTTCAGACACTGTTCTCATTTGGCCATTACCATATTCATGCTGCTAGTGGAGAGCAGCTAAGTGTGTTCTTGTTCGTTTTCTCCCTAATCTCTCCAATTCCCAAAGTCATTATTCCCATTTTGTTTTTAAACGCAACCCAACTTTTGATTAGTAATCACCTTATTCAAATCTGTCCGAATTTGCTTTTCTCAAATCACACACAAAAATGATTTTCTTAAAAATACATAAGTACAATTTTGGTTTCCTTTTTACTTCTTCACTTCTTAATAATAAGGCTATTATGCATTTTCCAGCTTCTAATGCAGCCAAAATTGGAAGGAAATCAGATTTTTGAACCCTATTCTAAATGAGTGGCACATTATAAATTAAATACAAAGTCGACATGCACTTGGTCCAACAGATGAGGGATAAAATGCTCAACTCCGGTTTCTTGTTTTCTTTATCATTTCCTCTCAAGTCCTCACATTCTCTTCTCCCTATCGTTTTTCTCAAACTTATCCCTTCACCTTCGTTGCACTTTTTTGTCCAAATTTTTGAGGGAAAAATAAGGATGTGCATTAACATGGGTATAATGATTACATACCATGGGTATAATAATCCCATGTGTAATGCACATAAAACTATATGCATTATACACGGCAAATGCAGTACTTTCTTTTACTCGTTCACACATATTTATTAATTCAGCACTGTTTCAAGCATAGAGGGATATAGCAATGAACAAGCCACAGGAGACCCTGCCCTTGTGGAGTTTATAGTCACCAAGGGGAGACAGAAAATATAAACAAGAAAAAGAACAAATGAATGGATGATGTAATTTCCAATAATACTAAATGCTAAGAAGAAAAAGAGCAAAGAGTGCTGATAGTGACAGAGTAGCATTATTTTTAGACATTTATGTCAGAATGAGTACAACCTAGAGGTGAAAACATGAGAAAAGAGGGATAAAGAATGCCAAGTCCAAAGGCCCTGAGGTCGGAACAATAATGAAAAGTTCGTGGGGCAGAAAGGGGGCCCGTGGGGTTCCCCCTTAGTGGGGGACACTATGTAAGAGTCAGAGAGGTCATGGGGAGAATGTTTTCCGTCATGAAGACTTTTTATTTTATTTTAAATAGCACAGGGAATGTTAAGAGTGTTTTGAGTAGGGAAATGATGTGTTCCTTCGAGGACTCCATGAGAGTAGAGAATAGTGACCCATCACTTCTCTGTAACCTGGAACAAAAGAGAAACTCTGGAAGTAAGAGGGGCTTCTCAGCTCTACGTATGAGGAACATAGAGGCCTAGAAACCTCCAGAGGAGGAGTGTCTGACTTTGGCAGCTTCGAGCCAAGATTTGGCTTATTGAGTAAACACTGGACAGAGCTGGAAGAACATCCAAATCTTGCTGGTAAAATACCACTCAGAGCCCATTACACAACCAATCTGCTTCAGCAGAGCATGGACCTAAAGACAGTGGACAGGACACTTCTGACCTGAACAAAGACAGACTACTCCAACAGCAGGAGGCCTTGGGAGTCGGCCCGGCCATGACTTGCTTGTTCATCTTACCCATTGGCCTTCGGTTTGCATTTGCTTTTTTTTTAATGTAACCTCTTTAGTGTTTGCATTCGTTGCTGGCAAGACAGCAAATTGGTACAATTTGACCATAAGTATCAAGAAAGATAAAAATGTGCATTTGTTTTGACCCGACAATTATACATCTATGAATGTATCTTAAGGAAATGAGCAGAGATGCTGAGATGAGATCAACAAATGGAGAAAACATCAATGCCCACAATAGTACATTAGTTAGCCACATGAGGACACTTTTGCCGTCATTCGATAAAACATTTCAAGACAGGAAAAGATTCTACGACACAATTTTAAGTAAAAATTGAGGCTAAAAATTACTATGTGCAACCTGAGCCTGATTGTTTAAGTCACTGCATTTATATGTACAAATTGTATTTACATTACATATTTTAATATATTTGTTTAAATTTTGTATTGTTGGTCAAGTACAGTTGTCTCCATTTTCCTCCACCACGCCCCCCACCCCACCAGCCCCACCTCCCACTCTCAATCCTACCTATTTGGCTTTGTCCATGTGTCCTTTATATGTTCTTTGATGCTCCTCGTTTTTTTCCCCATTATCCCCTCCCTCTCCCCTCTCGTACTTTAATATATTAAAGCGTTAACAACAGTGGCTCTCTCTCGATTGAGTTAAACTGTCCATTTTTCTTTCTTTTTGATTTTCTACTTCCTGAAGATTTTATAATGAACAAAATTTTGTAACTTAAACCAACTCTATCAAAATGTACTGATACTTCTCTTGAAAGCTTTGTGTCTAAAATGCTTCCTTGTGGCTTCCCTAGGGCAAGCCTTCTAGTGTGACCAGTGTGGTTCTGGTGGGGGGGAGCCTGGGCACTCTGGTCAAAAGAATAGTAGGAGACCCAAAGGGTAATCCAGTCCCCTCCAATGGCCTTTCATCACAAGATTACACATACAAATCTTCCCATGGTCCCCATAACTAAGATTAAATAAAAAAACAAAAATAGGCTGTGACCCTCTCCTACTTTGTAATTCCAAATATTCTCTGTATTTTCATATATTTTCTTATTTTTGGATTTAAGTTTTAAAAGGCCTGTGCCTTTGGTAATGATAGTCTCCTCCTTCTAAGAGAATTATGCTCCTCAGAGCAGACAAAGTCTATTCTGTCACCCATATCTTCAGGACCTGAACAGTGCCTGGCAAATAAACTAAGTATTTGCTGAATAAATTAATGACGGGTGAATACATGTAAGCCCTAAATAATGGGGACTCAAAGAGAATCATGGTATAAAGTCCTTGATAAATATGAGTTCATTCAGGTCAGTGATCAGTGAAAATGAAACTGAAGTGTTGAAGAGGGCCGACCTGAACTTCTTACAAGGGTGTACTATTCTACAGATGTAGCCAGAAAATTTCTTTTAGGTTCAACAGTATTTTAGAAGCTACTAATTTCTTATATGAGTAGCTTTCAACAGTGGTTTCTTTTCCACAGCAAGCAAGAAGATTAAGGCCTATGAGGAAAACTGATATTCATGGACTAGCTTTGCTGCCAGCATATCCGTGAAGACATAGAATGAAAAGTTCTGGGACAACCTCACAGAGAAGAAAGAGAAGTAAAGGAAACAAGACTAAGCAAATTTCAGCCACTCTATAATTATTTCTTTTATGCTATTCAAACTGAAAAATTGTAAGTGCAGGGACCATGCCACAAAACCCCATTCTACTTTATACAATCCAAATAAGTTTATAGGATTTTGAAAATGTTCATATCTCTCAATGCAGTGATTCCATTTCGTGGATACAAACTAAGGACAAATAATAAATGCAGACAAAGATTTGTGTACAAACAAGGTTGAACCACAGATTTGAAGAACAAATTCCATTTTATACATGAGTCATGGGCAGATAGAGCTGAAAGGGAGCTTAGCCATATTAGTCACAGATCTCCAGAGAATGGGAGAGGGAACAGCAAGAGAGGAATTTAAATAATTGGCTTACTGCAAGCTGGCAGTAAGCTGGCAGGCTGGAGATGCAGGGAAGAGTTGATGCTGCAGTTCAAGTCCAAAGGCAGAATTATCTCTTCCTCAGGTGAGTCCAGTCTTCTTCTATTAAAACCTTTAACTGATTGGATGAGGCCCACCCACATTATGGAAAGTTGTCTGCTTTATCCAGTCTACTAATTTAACTGGTAATCTTACCTTAAAATTACTTCCAAAGCAACATCCATTTGCATCTAACCTGATGATATCTTGAGGACCTGGCCCAACCAAGTTGGCACATAAAATTAACCATCACATTAGCTCATATGGACACTTTTAAGGATGGTCAGAGAAGTGAACTTTTTGACAAATAGACCATTGAAATGTTTCCTTAGTATTTATATGAATATTCTCCTAAAATCTGCAAAATGTTCTTGAGAGCTGTATCCAGAGCTAATGCCTTCTATTCCTCTATTGTAATTCTAAGTAAAGCACGTCTGGTTCCCAAAGGATGTAACTCACTTTTCAGAAACATGAACGGTCTTACTCACTGTCCATCCCAGCAGACCCTAGCACATGCTTCTCATAGCGCAGGCAGGCAGGGTCCACTCGCTCAATTAGCCTGAGATTAGTCCTCAATGAGCTCAGTTGGAGAGTTGTCATGTTACTTTACCAATCTTCTCTAATTTTTATTTTCACTTTGAGTGAAATAACAGAGTTTACTAATAATCTGCAATGTCATCAAGTGCTAGCTGCACTAAGCATGCAGGGATTCAGAGAAGAGTAAAGGCAAGGAAGGCTCTTCATGCACAGGTGAGACTTGGAGAAAGAGTATGGCACACACAGTCAGAGCAGAGAGTGGAATACAACGATGAAAGAACACGGTGCACGGCATGAAAGAGGTGAAAATGTGCAAGGTGTGCTCAGTAGACGGCAGGTTGTGCAGAGAGTTGTTCAGAGAAGCTATGGGAGATGTACCTGGAAAAGCACACGGTGGACTTGAAGACAATGTGGAATGGTTTGCACTTTAAACAATTGGGGTGCTATTCCCAGTTTTTGAAATGGGGAGTAACATGATTAAAAGTGGTATTTTGTGGAGGGGAAAAAAAACCAGCACTGGCCACATTCATATATTCTCTTTAGTCAACTTGATTTTCTTTCTTAAGTCTCCCATTCTCCTGACTATGTTTGTAATCACAGACAGACTAACCTAATTTCATCTACAAATTATACAATACTAAGCTGCAAATCCATGCACTACCAAAAAATAATTTAGAAGTAATTTTGTCATGAAAATTATTTCAAGGCAGTTGTCACAACTAATACCTGTTATTACATTCACACACTATTACTTGTCAGAAGGAAAATTTAAACAGGAAAACGTGGGCTGCTGAGAACTCCATTAAAATGAACTATAAAATCTAGAGTGAAGGGAAGAGCAGATTTCAAAGTTAGGATAGAAGAGACACAAGTTGTACCCAGATGTCAAATTAAATGTTTCAGGGAGGAAGGAAGAATTGTTGGCTTGCAGTTTGTTTCAAGCAGTAAAGAGCTGAGTGTTTCAATGTATCTGATTGTGTAACTGGTTTTTCGTAAAAGACAGAGCATGGTTGTGGGGAATAATAGGAGTTACTCTGCAGGAAGAGCCTGTCTCTGCTTCTGTCTAGCTTGGTGACTGCAAAAATATCCCCATTGCTAGGTCCCCGTTTCTTCATCTGTAAAGAGGCACGACCATGTCATAGAATTAATATGTGTAGCATATCGGGTAAAGGTGCCTAACACATTACCCCACACATAATAGGCCTCAGCTCTGCTCTGGCCATTATCATCTCTATTTGTAAAAGTGTAGACACCACAACACCCCCAACCTCACAGTGCCGCTGTGAAGAAGAGAGGAGACTGAACCACACTAAGAAACACCCACACGGCTCTCATTACTTCATAAGCAGAAGGCTCAGATCTCAGAAACTGAGCTGAGAAGGCTGGGGAGAGAAAAACTAATCAAGGAGGAATGTCATCTGAAAAGCAAGGGTGTATTCAATCCTTGCTCAGGCTCTAGCTAAGAAATCAGTCAAGGTGGAGAATATCTAGAATAGCCAGCATGAGGGGGTGAGACTTTAAACCCGTAAAGGACACCATTCTCTAGAAAAGATAAGAGCAGAAACCATAAACTATTTGAAAATGTATTTGGAGACACTGGAGTTTACAGAAAGGGAGCTACTTAAATGTTCTGAATACTGAAGAGTTAATTTGCAATTCTTTCCTCAACACAAAGTGGAAAGGTGGTTCCATTTCACGACCAATAGACATAAATACACGGGACCCGGCAGAGGTAAGGCCTGCCTGAGTGTGGTCGGTAGGGTAATAATATGGGTGTAATAATTTAGAGTTTGAATTTGAACATTTCACCTAAAGTATCATATGGAGTACTTGAGTGTGATATTGTTATGTTACAGAATTACATGCTTATGATTTTGTAATAAAAGATTTTGTAATAAAAAAGGGATGTTATTAGTGCCAGAGCCTGTATTTTACTGATCCACAGAGAATTTAACTATTAAGACATCTCATCTAGAACATATTGTCAATTTCCTCTACAAAGCTTTGTAATGAAATCTATACTCACAACCATCTGCTTGAATGTTACCAAAAATCTACTTTTTTCCAAATGCACATAGTCCTTTACTCTTTGAGGAGTAAAAAAGATAACAAGAAATATGAAACAAATGTCTGACAATTGAGAAGGCTGGTGAATTTCAAAGCATAAAAATAAAGGCTCTATTTTTGGACATTAAGTTGTAGATTTTCACAGTCTGAGAGGAATTTGAGTGTAACAACTTCTTTTCTATAGATGAGGCCATTTGAAAATATATATTTTCCTTTAATAATATCAAAAGCTTTTCAGGACTTTTTTTTATTCCTCAATATCCAACAAAATGATTCAAAAAAGCATTTGTTGGCTTTCACATTTTGGCTGCTGATAAAAGTTCAGCCTGTTGTGTCTTTGGAACTAAAACTTCTATACCCCCAAATCGTACTATTATTTTCTTTTAGATTTTCAGCACTTTTGTACCTTTTATTTCACCATCTGACACTTATTGTCACTCTTTTTTTTTCAGTCATAAGATAACAAATTCTAAAACTAATTAAAAAGTTAAATCACAGTATGAATTAACCAGGAACAAATTATCTTTGGAAGAACAAACCCTCAAACAAAACTTCAAGTCAAAGAAAAACCAAGAATGAAGTGATCAAAGAATTAAACCCAACTCAGCCAGCACTGATTGAATCTTTAGTATGTTTTAAGTACTGAAGATAAAAGATATATGAGATATTAGATCTTACCCTGAAGATACTCATCTATCAGAAAAAAATAAGTATATAACAAATGGATCAGTTAGTTGTATTTTAAAGCAGCAATGATACTTTGCATCTATTATTAAGTACCAAATACTTTGATACATTTAATCTCATGACAACCCTATGAGGTAAGCACTATTACACTTTTTTTTTTTTACAAATAAGAAAAGCGAGCCACTGAAAGGTTAAATGATCTGCCCAAACTCTGTGTGTGGTTTCGGCAGAGCTGACACTTGAACCAGGTGGTGTAGATTCAGAACACACATTCAGTGCCACACTGCACTGCCTCTCAATTAACTGTAATTTCTCAATTAATTTTATTTCTTTTTACAAATATATCGCCAAAATTAGAAGTCAAGATTGCCGGTTACTTTACATTAGGAAGGGAAATCTCTTTTTGACCTTTGAAAGGCACCTCATACAGTCTGGAGATGGTAAATGCCTTTAAATGCGACATTATCAAAACATTATTTTGATTTGATGACAATGTGCTTTTAGATGTATTAACATTTGGGGAAGCACACACGTGCATTCCTGAAAAGCTTGCAATGGACTCCATTGCACACTAAGTTTCAGAGCTTATGGGGAGAAAATAGAACTAAAATAGACCCCTGAAAACCTCTGCCACTTTGGAGCCAGAGAACTAACACAATAACAAATCTTACTTAAAAACAGCTTCTCATAATTTTTAAGTTAAAATAATAAATACATACTATTGTAATTTTAGGATGTTATCTCACATTACAAATGAAGGTAGACTTATGGAAGGGGGGGTGGAAGAAACGCTGCTGATCTGTGGAGACAAGCCCATCACCATCAGCAGTGGCAGGTGGATGAGCAGATGCAGGCTTTGCACACATTATAGCAAAGGTATGGATTGATGTGTTGGGATCATTAGCTTGTCGTCATTTCTTTTGCCCATGATCACCCTCAAGGGAAGGTGGGATGAATGGACACCATACACAGTAATGGAATTCAGCTTTGCTAGTATAATTTTCATTCGGCTGTTGTTACAGCACAAAACATTAGGACATAGGAAATCACATGACAACCTTCTGATCTTTCAAGTTATGTTGACTTCATTTTCTTTTATACCAATCTCATCTGAATTCACAGAACATGCATTGTAGCAGAAGAAACTGTATTTGGGATGGATTACAATGAAGACAAACACTGCTGATAGCTTTATTTCGATAAAGAAAACTGATAGAATTATTTCTTCATTTAGATTCCTTCCTCCTTTTCTGTTAAACACACGTAAAAGCTGAAAATGCATACTTTATTCAGAGCAAAATACTTTACTAAACTAATTCCAATTATGGTTAGTAGCATATGAGTCATTGCACAGAAATGACTGCTTCCCATCCCAAGCAAATGTGTCCAGGAGGTCATTGACACGTTCCCCTGCGTAACTTCAGCATGCGTGCAAATTTTCTTCTCCTCTCTTCTCCATCAACATTAATACAAAATTTCAAATTATATGGGGTAAATACCAGAGCCTTTCATTCCCAATAGCCATATTTTAGGTCTGAGGGAGTAGCTAAAGCCCAGTTTCATTTCAAAGAACAGAACAGAAATAGATAAAAAGCAGCTCGCACCCTAATCATTTTCAGCAGAAAAGGTTTGGTCCAATTTACAATAAATTACTGTTGATAAAACCTACTTATACAGTCCAGATTAGGGTGACTCTCAAAGCTATGATTTGAATAGTTGATTAAATTTCTCCAAAGCACCATGACCAGACAAAATGATTTATTTTCTGTAGCTTTGGCCTAATATGGTCCTAATGAGGAGCTGAGCCTTCCTTGCCACTTTGTTCCTTGGGTTGCTAAAGGCTTGATTTACTCATCTGGGCAAAAGTCCCTGCTTGTTCACCTCGTCCTTCTCTGAACAAAGACTGATTTTCATAATAAACCAGTTAGTGAACGTTTTCCCTTAGGCACTGGGGCTAGCTTCTTGCAGAGAAGTGGGCTGTTATGTTGCTTTTGTCATCTTTCATCACAGAAATGTTTTTCAAAAGGCAGCAGCAGCCTTGATAATAAGTTGATTTTCTGCTTTCATGAAAAGGATGATGGAAATGAAATTTAAACAATTTTAGTAGCGAATGTTTGCTGGCACATGAATCTGGATTTATAGCAATTAGAGACACACACACTTTCATAGAATAGTCTAAGCGCAGTCCTTCCTGCTGCGGAGACCAGGACGCGAGTGCTCCTTGTTGTTTTCAGTTTCCCTCTTACAGCTGATAACATCGAACATTTAGACTGAGCTGTGGAATGCCGCTCCAAGCAGCTTCAGGTTGGCCGATGTTATCAATGGTTTACAAGAGTAACAGAGAACTCCAAGGACTGGCCTCCGTCTTGGCTTATAATTTTCTTTCAGCTCTACTTCCAGTATGTTTTTATGTCGAAAGTAGCTTGGTATCAAAGTGTTACTAAACACCAGGAATTTTTTTTTTTTTGGAAAAGAGCAAAGGATTTTGAAACACTGAAGATGTGGTGATAAAATGGAGACCTACAAAATTATATTTGTCTTGAAAATCACTGTAACCCTTCACCTGCATTTATTTATGATCAGCAAATTCCGGCCACTCTGCACAACAGTACCTGTTTGCCAGCATTTTAAGATGTGAGGGAATTCTTGACCGCTTCTAAGAAAGCCTTGTCTGGGAAAGTGAGCGTCCTTCTCCACAGCACGGCCACACAATAGCTTACTGCCAGGGAACAGCGCTGCTGAGCCAGGGAGAGGGTTCAGGAGTCTGCGAGCTTTTCCAGGAGCTCCTGGGCTCTTCTTTCCTGAAGGTCTGTACCTGGAAGCCTTGGAAAATGCAGATGACATGGGAGGAAAGAAGAAACATGCATCCTAGGGCTCTAAATTCATTTTTGTAGTCCCCCCTACCGACCCTCCCCCTAGCAAGTGACCTGGACATTTGCATCAGGACCAACGGCAGACAGCTCGCTGCTGGAGCAGCTACACAGAGAACAGTTAAAAAGTAAACTTGGAGAAATCTTTCCTTCAATTATAACTTCCCAGAACATATAGGTTGTCCCAGAAAAAAAATGAGTGGCACGTTAATGTTAAAATACACTAATTCAAAAATAATGTTAAGATATTTACATTTTTATAATACTTGTACAAAGTAGAGTGCCAGGAAGAATAATGATGAGGAAAGCAGAAAATGATGAAATCCACATTTCCTGATGCAGTTCTGACTTACCTCAGAGTCCACCCTGGGCAGTTACCATGTACATAAGACTGAAGACTGGTGAGAAAAGAAAATGTTAAGAAAAAGAATGCCCCATATAAAATATTTTATTTAAAACTATTATTAAATTAAAATATTAGTAATAGTTATACATGACTCACTATTGAAAAGGCTCTTAAATTCCCTCTGATTTCCTTCAGCTCTGATTTGGTTCCCTGCATTTGTTTCATATTTGTTCCTTTTGGGGAGGGGTTGGAAAGAGTAAACAAGTGATAAAATCGATATTATTATATTCAAAACATTGAGAGGAAAGTGAAAGTTTGAAAGTAATGGTTAACAAAAATTTACCTTTTTCGGGTTGGGCCGGTTTACTTCAGGCAAGTGCTTAGATAATTTATCTGCGCACTGATCAAAGGCATCACCATATCCCAGGTCCCTGCAGTCTTTCTTGCCTCCTGCAGCAAGGTGCATTAGCCCACTAATGGCATTTCCGGAGAGAAAAGTGGAAAGGAAAATGCTGAGCCTGACACAGAGAGAAGCACTTAACAGACTTGGGTACATACATTAGCCTATGACTCACATTGATTTGCCCAGCACCACTGCCAAGTCCATCTCAGAGGGTCCGTCATTAACACTCCCTCATCCCTCCATCCTTCTCTCCTCACAAATTATCTTACAAGTTTTCCAAGCAGATGCTTTAACTTAATATTTCTTCAAGGATGAGAGAGTTTAAGCAGGTCCGGGCAAACCAGTTTAATATCCCATTTTCTTGACTGGTTTCAGCAGATATTAAGTTCAAGATTTTGTTTGATTTATTGGCTCTATATCTCAATGGATATAGAAAATCAGCTAATGCTAAGTCCTTAGCTGAGTGTTTGTGATTTTTAAAACAAATAGATTTGGTACCACTAGGTTAAAATGTATCAAATGCACAAAATGTAACAACTTGTAATGAATTAATTTCATTTAATTATCAAAATTAACTAAATGAACTAACTCCCCTCCCCCTTGTTCCGCACCATCTGTTAATACGAGCATTGGAGGCTCGACTAGAAGTGAGTTGTTTAGCCTGCACGGCTCACCCTCAGTCAAGTCCAGAAATAAAATAGATCTTGATCTCCAGCTTTAAACATTAATTGTGATTTGCATGATAGTTTCTCACTCCCCTTCCATACTGTCAAGTAGATTCTGTGAAGACGACATTCCCAAGAATTGTTTGGACAGGCTTTCTACCACAGCTTTTTTGTGTGGCAGGGGGCGTGAGGGGGTCGATAACCTGCATTGCCACTAAACAAACCACAGACAGGCTAAAATGATAATAATCTAAAATATAAAAAAAATAAATAAGAAACTTCTACAAACCACTCCTTTTTAATAAGTTCTCCTGACATTAATGCTATTTCTGAAACAGCTGGAAGAGAAGTCTGTTTAAAATGGCTTCTGTTAGGATGAAAAATTACTATTTAATAATTTATTCACCTTAATATCTTCAGGGTTGACATGCAGGAGAATTTTTCCCTGCTCCATCAGCCCTGTCTTGTGCATGCTCACCTTGCCCTTGAGGTTGAATCAGTTCTGTCTCCTGCAGAAACCCTCATGACTTGCTGGTCCTCTTGTTTGACCATCTCAGGACCCCAGCCAGGCTCTGTTGTGTTGAGCAGCATATGGCTGGAGCACGTTCCCCTCCTCTTCCTCCTTCTTTACGTTAGTCACTTTTGCTGCATCACGTTGCCCTTCTCTATACCTCACCTACTTCTCCTACCAAACACCAATGCTCACACAAACCAGTATTTTAGGATCCTAAGTCTTACTGGGGAAACCACACCATCATGCAAACAGTCGCTGTCACAGATGCCCAGACACAGCTGGCCTTCTGTCCTCTCTTGCCAACTATTTACATGTTCATGATAAGTATTCTCTGGCATCCCTCACAGTGGCAAGTCAAACCATCAGCAAACTGTCCAGTTTTTCTTTGCTTCCCAGGTTGCCCTTATACCCTGTTCTCTTTCTCAAACAGCACCCTCGCCTCGTTTTCACAAAAAAATTGGAGCTTGATGGGTGTTCTCCCTTCTAATCTCCAAAGCTCATGCATGATGATCTTTGATGACCTTTGCTACTTGTCAAAGGTCTCTTAAGGAATTTTATCAGCATTTCCTCCCTCTCCTGTGTCTTCAATTTGTTCCTTCTGTATCTCCATATTCTGTCTTCCACAGACTATAACCTGGTTTCTGACTCCACTTTGTAAAACTTTCCTGGGGAAGTTTGTCAATGATCACCTTATATTGCTGCACACAAACTCGTTTTAGTTATGTTAGTTGGCAGCCTTAGGCATATTTGCCACAGCTGATCCTTCCATTCTTCCCGGAATTCTCTCCCCTCTTCCCTCTGTGACCACACACTTTCATGGTTTTCCTCTACCTAGTATTTCAGGCCTGTCTATTTCTGTCTTCTCTGATCCTCTTTTCTTCTCCATGTCTTAAATGCCTGTGATCTTGGAGGAAGCTTAAAGGTTGAATCAGGATTCAGAACCAGACAGCAGAACTCAAGAGCTCAGCTTCACAGACTCCATGTTGCATAATGGCTAAACCCAGTGGCCACCTCCACCACTTACTAGATGGATGTTTTGGGGCCAGTTATTTGGCCTCTTTGAGCACTGATTTTCTCATGCACAGAATATAGGTAATAATACTTTCCAGACAGAGTCGCTGTGAGGAATAAAAGTCTAGCAATAAGTGTCAAGTGTATATAAAGAATAGCTTTCCAATAAATGGCATCTATTATTGTTTTACTGGTTTTATGGTCTCTCAAATATTTATCTTTGTACTCAAGGGCAAGTATAAGACAAATAAGTAAGGAAGGGAGATATATAGGGCAGTATTAGACAAGGAAAAGAGAGAGCGAGACATTCTTGTTACAATTCAAATGAACCCATATAATGATTATTTGAGCTATTTACCTTTAGCCTAGTTTCTCATCAAGTTAAAGAGACTTCTGTTCTTTGAGAGACACATTGACTTGAATGCCCCACTAGCACTGTGAGCCAGGGTTCCCAGCAGTCTTTTCCATCTTATCCTAGACTCCATATGGAACAATACCCCAGATTTGTGGCTTCCAAAGGATATTAACACATCATCTCATTATATTTAGGACTTCTTTGAACACCGAAGACAGAAATATTTGATAAGAATCTATTAAGCAGATGAGAGCATTTCTCATTTTGTGGAGGTTTCGTTACCTATGGGTTTGTACTTCAGAAAAACAATAGAGTCCACTGACCCTTGAAAACTCTTGACAAAGAATATTTTTATAAAAAGATAAATCATAATTGTCATACAAATATAAAGCAAATATACATCAATGACTTTATTTAATTCAGTTAGTGAGGGAACCAGTGAGATGTTATAACCAACCACATGGAATCTCCAGACCACGCATACTCATAGAGAAGCCCTCAGGAATGTGGAAATGAATACAGTTAGATATGAAACTGGCAATATCCACCGACAGTAACTAATTAAGTCAACCACACATAACTTATTTGTATTTCTGCGGGTCATTTTGTATTAACATTAGAGATGTAAAATAAGCCAAAGACTATGAAAGGGACACATAAGCCTAAGAGAACACTCAGTAATTTTTCTTGCCCATTTCAAAGTTTTTCACATATTTTCCTGACAGTTTATCTCCTGAAGCTAAGAAAGGATTTCAGTTGTATGTTTTATTGTGTCTTGGTGCTTTATTTAGACAGATATGTTCCACTCAACCAACATGACGGATTTAGAATGTGTAATAAAGAGTAGTCAGCGTCTGTATAGGTCAGAGAATGACTGATTTCTCCTAGAGCCAGCACTTTGAACTCTACGCATCCCTATGACCAAAATGACAGTCGGGTTTTTTCTATTTTTTTTTTTAGAGTAGATGGCAGAAATTAGCAAATCAGGAAAAATAAGATTCCCCTCTTTCGGATGCTATATAGAATACCAACTGTTCTGGCTTACATTTCCCTCCTCATTCTCCCTCTCTTCACCCCCTTCTGGGTTGCAATATAGAGCTTGATACAGGATCTCTCTGGGAAGGAGAGGGGTGGATGGTGGTGCAGTGCACACCAAGCTTGATAGAGAATCATCGTGGCATTTCCATCATCTGCTCACAATGGAGTCATTGTCAGAACTCCCTACACTTTGCCCTGATGCTGGACACGAAGTCAGGGCACATGCCCCACAGTTCATCCAGCTGCAGCTCAGCGAGAACAAGGATGATGACCTCAGTTTTGGCACTTTGTTTAAAGACAACAAAGCCTGCGCCTAATGAATTACACGGAGATAGATCACAACCCTCAGTTCTGTATTTACAGAAACATCCGCAGTCAACACGCATGCCTTTCAGTAAAAGACAACCACAGCCATTTCCATCATTGTGACAAAAGAATAATTTTTTTTAAAAATCATGGATAATTTAGAAAACACTACAAATATAACATGAGCCCTTCTTTCTATTTAGTCAATATCGTCAGAGCAAATGGAAAGGCTATTTTGTCTTTATTTTCTGTGAACTACAGCCCTTTGTCAAGCGTAGCTGTACCTGTAAACATCAGTTATTATATCAGCATGTATAAAATTTTACAACCTTTGTTTCATAGACAATAATGTAGATAAGAATAAAGATTGTAGTTCTAGAGGTACTTCAGAACAGACGCTCTTAGGTTCCCAGAGCGCTGCAGAAGAGGCTCCATTCTTCCTCAAGGAGTTTACATCTGACTTCACTACCCTTCACTATTGTAAGGACAATAGCAATAACTGAACAGAATAATGTTCAGTCTTTTTATAAATATCTTTCAGTGTTAAGCTCCTCCTCAAAGAGATAACCAATCACTGTTTCTTTTATAATCATACCCATTAAACATGGCTTTTAAAAATAAAGTGAATATGTTTAAGTACATCATTGGAGAAGACTCTCAATATAAGACTTACAACCCAGTGGAGTTTAAACTCATTGAAATATCTGCAAGCCAATTCTGCCCCTTTTCATGAAAAATAAAATCCTATTATTTGTTTAAGAGTAATGCTATTTAATAAAAGATAAATGGGTACATATTTAATCAAAAACAAAGTCAGGAATTCTTGTAAATATATTGTTTTCTTAAGCACACACACAAAGCCTCAGAGAAAAAGAAACATATACTGTTATTGAATTTCTACAGAAAAAAAAGGCTAAGAGAGATATAGTGGCTGGTGAACAAAAATGGAAACATTTAACCTTTAATCATTACAAAACCCAGAACCTAAAGTTTCAGTTCCATAAAAACAAAAGCAACTTCGAGATTTTTCTCACTAATTCTTGCCATTCATAATAATAGATAATATATGATGAATGTTTGATACATACCAGAAACTGAGCTAAATCTTTTACATTCATTAATTTTCAATAATTAACTACTTATAACCCTTCACAGCAATTTGTGAGGCGGTAGCATTACTATCACTTTGTTTTCCTGGATAAATAATTGTGGAGTGGAGAGGGTAAACCTTGCCCAGTCACAGGGTCCTAAAGATTCTCGACAAGCAGTGCTTTTCCCAGGCATTGCAACAAGGACTTAAAAAACTCAGTAGTTACAGCACTGAGATTCGGAGACACAGGTAACCACACTGGAAATGCTTCTTAGACTCCGTACCAACCATGACTGTAAGGAACCATTACTGTAATTTCCAACATACAACATACAGTCATTTCTTTGTCTTGTTTAGAGATTTTATCACACTATCTTTAGCTCAAAAAATTCTAATTTACCTGTAAAGACCCTTTTCCAGGTCTTCCTTGTGTTCTTCTCTATTTCTCTGACTTCATTAAATTTTTAAATGATATTGTCCTTTGCTTATTTTTCTTATCTTTTTGTTTTTAACTAACATGAGTTCTTTCTTATATCCTTTTGGTCTGATTCGACAGGACCCAAGTTAGACAACAAAACACTAAGTGATGAGGCTCCAGGGAATGTATCCAGTAAAAGTTTGTCAGGCTATTTTACACTTGTTGCTGAGGAAATATTTTAATTGTTTAAAATTTTAGGCAACAGAGAAGAAAATAAGAAAATAATCATTATACCAAACACACACACACACACACACAAAATAGATTTATAGTTCATCTTGATGCCAGGCAGCATTAACCCCCCAACCTCATTCTTATTAGCTAGTCCAGGTCTTCTGCATTTCTGTCTGAAATTTAGAGCCAGCTTGTCAATGTCTATTAAAAAAAGTCCATTGGTATTTTGACTTTATTGAGTAATTGGGTGATAACTGACAACAATATTGAGTCTTCTAATCTATGAACAAAGAATGTCTCAATTTACTTAGATTTTCTTAATTTCTCTAAGCAACGTTTTGTAGTTTTCAATTTATAGGTCTTTGTCCGACTTATTTCTAAGAATTTTACATTTGTGATACATTTTGAATAGTATTGCTTTTTAAATTTTATGTACCCAGGAGACTACATTATTTCCCTTAGTACACAGCACCCATTTAAATTTTCGAGGACGCTAAGTTCAAGTCCTCATTGATTCAAAATTTCTGCAGAAATGGTCGAGGTTTTGCATGACCACCTCTCTTTCCCAAGTAAGCCACTGAAGGGAAGGCCTGCTTCTCTTCATACAAGGACACCTGCCCTGCTGACAGACCGTGCAACAGGAGTGGGAAAGATACTCAGTAAGAAACTAAATGAAGTCGTTTACTCAATTGTGAGGATAGCTTTAAGGGAAATTTCCTTTTTACAAATTTCTGAGGGTGATTCTTTTGACATCAATACCCCAGATATCGAGCTTCTTTCAAGGACAGAACAGAAAATAAGCACATTTTGATTAGGCTTCCTTTGAACTACAATGAATAAAACACTCTAGGGGACATGTGTATATCTCTATACTTGATATTAATTGCTGGGAGACCAGAGGGTCATTTGGTAAGTTAGTTTTTCCAGAGCACTGAATGGTGTGTGGTTCTCTAATGGAATTACTTTAACTAAGACAGTTAATTGAATCAATTCATTCCCCCAGAGAAGCTTACTCACCCTCATTTTCCACTGAATTAAGGATAGGCTGCTTTTCCCTTTTTTTGTATTTATATTTTGCATTATTCCTTTGGTAACTTAACACTTAATTTACAAAATGAATTAAAAATGATTAATTATGGGTTGTGGCAGAGCTGTAAAACTGTTTGCTAAAAGCTTAGCATATGATTTATTTCTAAAATCACAGACGAGTGTGGTCTCTTCTGAAGACCCACTGAATCATAATCTGGAATGTGGGTCTTAGGAAAACAAATCTCTATCCAAATGTAATAGATTTGTTTAAGTCATGTAAACTTGGAATTGGAGCAAATAGACATTAATAAGTGATTTTTTATAATCCTATCTTCAGTTAGAACCATTTTTATAGATTAGCAAGCATAACCAGAATTGTTAAGTGCCATGCTAGCCATCACATCATTAACCAAAATATCACAAAATAACATGATGACATTATGAAATGCATGACCCAAATTTACAATCAGACTGGGACTTCTTAGATTTGGACTTGAGTCCAACTTTTGCCATGCCTAACAGCATAATGCTGGACCACCCATATTACTCTTTTGTAGCAGCTTGCTGGAGCTGCCCTAACAAAATACCACAAGTGTAAACAACAGAAATTTATTTTCTCACAGCTCTGGAGGTTAAAAGTCCAAGATCAAGGTGTCTGCAGGTTTGGTTTCTTCTGAAGCTTCTCTCCTAAGTGTGCAGATGGACACTGTCTTAGTCAGTTCAGGCTAGTCTAGCAAAAAGACCATAGATTGGGTGACTTAAACAATAAAGATTTATATCTTATAGTTCTAGGGGCTGAGAAGTCTAAGTTCAAGTCACTGGCAGATTCAGTATCTGGTGAGGGACCACTTCAGGTTCATAGAGGGCTGTCTTCTGGCTGTGTTCTCACATGGAGACAGGGGCAAGGGAGCTCTCTGTTAATCCCATTCACCTCCACTATCATCACTTAATCACTTCTCAAAGAACCCCTCTCCAAATACCATCACACCAGAGATTGGGTTTCAGCACATGAGTTGGCAGGGGGAGGGGAGGGGGGTATAAACATTCGGTCTGTAGCGAGCACCCTCTCTCCTTGCATTCACATGGTCACTTCTCTGCACACGCACGTGACTGGTTTTCTCACTGTGTCCTAATGTCTTCATCTGGTAAGGACGCTAGTCAGATTGTATTAGGGACTACTCTAATAACCTCATTCTACCTTAATTACCTCTTAATTACCTCTTTAAAGGACTAATCTTCAAATACAGTCACATTTCTGAGTACTAGGAGTTAGGGCTTCAACATAAGAATTTTGAAGGAACACGATTTAGTCCATAACACTCTTTAAGCCTTCACCTCTTCGTTCACAAAATGTATGGATTGGTTAAAATATCACTAGAAACTGTTCCACGTTTGAAGAGTTACTATTATATTTAAAAACTACCATTGCTTTTTCTACAAATAAATACCGTGACATTCAGTGTCCTTGGTTGCAAGCATTGTAAAACTAGCTAACTTAACGTGAAGGAAATTTGTTAAGAAACAGGGTGGAAGGGGGAAAACAGAAACTTTGATGAATAAACAGGAGAGACCCCAGGAGCTGTTCCCTGCTTCCTTGCATTCAGGCAGAGAATGGAGGTCTGGCCCCTGGGGTGTTCAGTGTGGGAGTCTGTAACCAGCTCCCACCAAACCCCCACACCCTGAAAGGGAGGGAGCAGAAGACGACTAAAAGACCAGTGAGGAGTCACAGCAGGTAGAGTGATTGCAGGTACCATTCTCAGCCCCACGGCCTGCACAATGACCGATAACCACTAAGAACATCTTATGTGATTCCTGCTAAGTTAAGTATGATTGGAAGGGCTGATAAAGCAACAAAGCAAACAATCAAACATTTTTATGGCTCTTGGCAGTCATATTTTGACAATACACTGTCTAAATCAAATCCAAACTAGACATACAAAGAGTGCTACATTAAAAAGCGGCACTACCACTTTAGCTCAGAGACCTTTCTAGAGTTTAGTGATCTCATCTGGAAAATGGGACTAAATCTGCTTTAAACTTAAAATAAATGAATTTGGGGCTTACACCTTACAGCTTTAAGCTTTAAGATTACATGTTGAGGATGTGATAGACTTTTCTCCCTATTTTCCATCAGTTCCCCCGTTATTCACCTCTCACTGGTTCTTCTTGGAAAGGTT
>VMDR010014856.1:0-22940 GCA_007922815.1 Macrotus californicus | reverse complement strand
TCCCTTATTGTATCCTTCATTTGTTCATCTAATTTGCGACCAAATTCAACCAAGTCTGTGAGCATCCTGATTACCAGTGTTTTGAACTGTGCATCTGATAGGTTGGCTATCTCTTCGTCGCTTAGTTGTATTTTTTCTGGAGCTTTGATCTGTTCTTTCATTTGGGCCATTTTTGTTGTCTTGGCGCGCCTGTTACGTACTAAGGGGCGTAGCCTTAGGTGTTCACCAGGGCAGGGAGGCCACGTTGCTGCGTTGTGACGCTGTTTGTGGGGGAGGGGTCCGAGAGGGAACAATGGCGGCCGCTCCGCTCCCTGCCGGTTACCAGACACGTTCCACACTACCCACAGTCCAACGGGGCCCCTCTGGTGCTGGATCCGGTGCCGATCCCTGGTGGGAGGGCTGTGCACGCTCCAGGACCCTGTGGGTCTCTCCAACGAGCTCTCCAGTGAGGCCGGAAGTTTCTCCCGCTGCCGCCGCCTCAACCCCCACAGGAGTTTTCAATCAGAGGCTCTGAGGCTTCACCTCCCTGCACCAGAACTTTGGGTTGCAGGGTCCGTCCCGCCCCCGAGCTGTTCCTCCCCGTTTATCCTCACGAGGGAGTGGGACGCCTGGTCCGCAGCTGCCACCTCTCCCGGCCAGCTGTGCCTTTCCCCGGTCTGCCAGCCACCGCCCCGCCAAGCGAATCCTCTCCGCCCCTCCTACCGGTCTGGATGTATATTTTTTAGTTTCTTGGTTGTCGGACTTCCATATGGTTTGATTTTCTGTCAGTTCTGGTTGTTTTTTGTTTTAAAATTTGTTGTTGTCCTTCTTTTGGTTGTGCGAGGAAGCACAGTGTGTCTACCTACGCCTCCATTTTGGCCAGAAGTCTCCTAAGTTCCAGTTTCTTAATACATAAAAAAGAACTAATAAGAGTAGTTATTTAATTGGGTTATTCAATTAAGTAAAATAATGTTTGTAAAATGCTTAGTAGGACTTAGTAGGATATAACATTATAACATAGATACATAACAAGATATAACTTAGTAATACATGTTACTAGTCTACAGATGAATGTCTTGGCATTAATCATAACCATATCAACAAAAATAACAGAGCTTCTACAGATGCCAAAGAACTATCTTCTCTTAACATTGTGTCTTCTTTTGTGTTCTTTTTCTCAGTCTTGCAGTGTCCTAGCTGTGAGGCTAATCTCAGGGCCTCATACTAGTAGTTTGCCTATCCCTTCCATCATTAAAAAATAATAATAATTCCGTTCAGATGAAGATTAAAATTTACCATCACAGTAAAAACGGGGTGGAGAAGAGTGTGAGCAAAAACTTGGCTTGGAGTTGGGGAATCATGGTAAACACATTTAACACCAACGTGGAGTTGGTTCTAATTAAATGAACTCAACTGCCATTCACTCCTGAGTTGCCAGTCATCATGATTAATCTTCAAGCTGATAGTCCAGGACAGTAGAACTGAATGAACAACAAACAGAAAAGCCTGGTTTCAAATGCAGCACAGGAGCCCACAAAGACATCAGTCACCCAGTGATTGATTCGGAGACTCAGCCCACAGGAATTCAACGAGAAGGATTAGTGAACTTAAAAGCACTTGGCTGAGCATTTTGTGCTCAGTGTTCAGTCATTCCACATTTAAGTAACCACAAAATGTCAGAGCTAGAAAAGAACCTAGTGTCCTTCTAGTGACATAGCTTCATACCACAGTGGCATGAAGGAATGAAGAGAGTTGAAAGGTCACTAAATTATCAGTAGCAGAGCTTGGCTAATACCTTCTGTATTCTGCTAGTTCAGTGTCACGGTTCATGTCCCAGGTGGCACCATCGGCGTTTGTTTTATATTTCATTAAATACGTAACATCCATTGTTGTACTTTATTCTAAAAAATAAAAATGTACCATCCATTGTTGTACTTTTGTCTAAAAAACAGAAATTATGTAACACCCACTATTACATTTGGTTGTGTGTATTTTATTTATTGGGATCTAAGGAAAAAGGGAAAAACTCCAAGTGATGGTTTTTTATAAGCCTTCAAATTATATAAATTAGTTAAAATCACTTGCAAAGCATGGTGCCATAATTTAGCCACAATGTTTAAAATTCATTATATTTATTTACTTAACAATTATTAGAAGTCGACTGTATATAAAATACCATGCACCACCAAAGAAATAATGAGTATTAAGTCCTTGTTCTGTGCAAATACATTTCCAGGTGCCTTACAAAGGTTATTCATCTAAAATGAAAGGTCTTTCTTTTGCACTGCTTAAATCTGTAATAGAGGTGATGAGAAACATACACAAAGTCATGGAATTAAAAGATAGACTATACAGATAGACAGCAACAAGATCTGCAGTTGTTTGGAGGGAGGGCCATGGCTTCTCCCCGGAGTGGCTCTCAGGGAGCAGGCAGCACTGGGCCAGTTTAACGCAGCAGGATCTGAGCCCATGCAGATGAAGCAGGAAAGATGTGCTGGCCTGGAAGTGAGCAGTGAAAATGTGAAAGCCCTAGGTCTACATGGTCAACAGTGAAGACCCAGCTTTCTTGAGAGAGTAAGCTGGACAGGCAGTTTGGGGCAGGATCATGGAAACTTTGAATTCCAAGCTAAGCCATAGACAAGTAAAAAGACAAGAAGAAAATTTTAAATAAATGGTAAATTCACTGAGGTTGATTTTTTTCAGTTAGACTCTTAATTTTTAAATACAGGTTCACATGTGGTTCTAAGAAGTAATAGAAAGAAATCCCATTTCCCCTTTACCCAGTTTCCTCCAGTGCTAACAGCTTATAAAATTCCAGTTCAGCATCACAACCAGAACATGAATGCCATTACGGCAAGATACAGAGTATTGTACTGCCACCTGAGTCCCTCATGTTGCTTCTTGTCACACTGTGTCCCTCCCATTTTCACTTCATCCTTAACCTCTGACAATCTCTACTCCATTGTTATAGATTTGCCTTTTCAAAAATCATACACTATGTAACCTTTCGGGATTGACTTGTTTTTTCACTCAGCGGAATTCGTCAAAGTTGTTGTGTGTACCAAACTGTAGTACATGAAAAATACAGGATGGCACTTTATTACTTTTCATGGGAATTGTCCTGATAGGTCCTAAATCAGCTACTTGAGGGAGAGGTATTTTTTCTTCAGAAACATTAGAGTTGAAATGTCTTACTGTGTCACAGCCAAGGATGAGGGTAAAATGTCAGTGAAAAGGTGAGTGAGTAGAAGGGGGACCTGTTGGTAGAAACATAGAATGTTTCTCCTACTTCTGGAGGTGTAACTGAGTCTCCTTGAAGTTCTGAATTAGATTTGAGAAACTAAAACGGGCAAATCCTTGAACATCCATGTTAGAAATGAGACAGAGCCTTGAAGAGTACGCCTTTGGAGAGAGGATGCCTCCTGGACAAGCACAAACGGGTCAGATTTTCAACCCCATGTGTTTTCTTCATCCATCTCCATCCCATCTCCTTTTGACATACTAGTCCTCACCTCCCGCAGCACACTGGTCCCCTCCAGTTTCTCCGTCATTCAGAAATTAGGCTGACCTCGCATGAACCTGGTTCTTTCTCCACTCCCCCACCTGCTGAACTGTGACCACTGCACACAGCAGCACTGCAGACCCTCCCTGCAGAGTGAGAGGCTCAGCTGCCACAGACGGATCACCATGCAACAGCCCCAGCTGGGCCCTTATTGCACACTTAATTCTCCAGGCACCCCAGGCACAACTTCGGGTGCAGTTAAGGTTATCTCATTTCCTCCTCTGACACCTAGATGAGAGAGAGCATTACTACTTTCCTTGTCTTGTAGATGAGGAAACTGAGGCTCAGAAACTTGAAACTTGACAAAGTTACACATCTAGTAAGTAGAAAGTGAGAAGGTTCAAAGCCAAAAAGTCTAACTACATACCACCACCTCCCATTCTTAACAAATAAACCCTGATGACGGCGCATCGGGCTCAGTCAAGCAATCACAGCTACAGAATACTCTTAGCAAAATTATCTTTCTTTTGTGTTAATATTGCATGAAAAATCATGAAATTTTTCAGATTTCAAATATATATTTTTTCTTTCTAATATTTAAGTCCAGACCACTCAGGTAAGTCTATCATGTTCTTACTGACTTCTTTTGGCAAAAAGATCCACAAGCCAGTGGTCTTGGTGGCAGGTAACTCCCGCTGAAGACAGCTGCTGGAGTTCTTCCATGTCTCTCTAGGACCCATTTTCACAAAGGGGCCCAATCTTACTCAGCCAAGTGAAGTGGTCATGCATGATACATCATAATATGTGAGGGTTTTCAAGCTACTGTCAGCTGATTTTCATACAATTTGGCGCTCATCTCCAACAATAAGGGGAATGCCAGTTTTTAGGTGAATCAAGTCTGATGGGAAAGGGTAGAGAAGGAAGTACTTAGATTTAAGATTGTTTCAATAGTTAAATCATGGCTAAGAGAAAAACCAGGGTAACATTTGGAGAAATGAGGAATGAAAGCACAGGGTGATTGTAGGTGTGGTTGCGGAAGGGGGAGGAATAATTGGATTTTATCATACAATTGTTCAGTTGGCGATGCTTCTTTGTGACTTAAGTCAGGGGTCACTTTCACCCAGAAGCCTCCTCCTCATACCCGGCATAGCTAGTTGACTTTCCCACATGTCCCATAGTGCACTCAGTAAACCTCTCACTTACACGGTACTGTTCCCAGCCCTAACCCTCTGTTTACTTTCTTGCTTCACACATTAGACTGAGAAATGACCAGCTGAGTTTTGATGTTATGCTTTCACTTTACATTCCTAGATCCAACACAATCCTTGGCACTTGTTAGGAGATCAAATAAAATTCATAGAATGAATTTGCACTCTGACACCCTATCTTTCTGAAAGCTCTGGTTACACTTACAAAAAAAAATGTTTCATATGGAAGACATGTATGTTGCATTGGCCACGACTCTGGGTTTTACCTTTTGCTCTTCCCAGTCCTCTAACTCTGGGGATGATGGAAAAGGTTTTGATCCTGTGATCAGTCAATGGAGGTTAAGAGAGAACCAGAGCTGCTTGTCTTTGTACAGGCTGCAGGTGGAGAAGAATAAGCTAAGCAAATCAGCATTACATCCTTCTTAGCACAGGCAGGCATTTGATCCTTATAAAAAATACTGTAGAGATTTTGCCTGAGCTAACTTTAGCATCACACGGACTTGCTTCAAAGAGCCAGCTCGTAACTCTGATGTGAATAATTGTACCACTTTCGGTAGAATAACCATTCTAGATTTCACTTTTTTCATCTCATCAGTTAAATGGATGCATGAGGGTACAAACTTCAGAGGGTTGAGAATTAATCCACATAAGTAAGTAATTTAGCATGGTCTTCAGCCCATACACAGTCTGTGATTTATAAAAGTTAGCAATGATTTCATTAGCTGCTCAATCATTCATGACAGTTAACATTTTTGCTGCATTTTATATGGTACTTTCACACCCATTGTTGTATTTGATTCTTGTAACATCTCATGAGCTCAGCTGGGAAGGGGTTGTTATCCCACTGGATATATAAGAAATCTTCTAAGAGATTTACAGACCTGCTCAAGTTCACACAGGTAAGGTGGGATGGCTGCAAGATTATGCTGAAATCTTTTTATTTTATTCTTCCAGGCTCCTAGACAGGGCCCCCATCATTAGTAATTGTTCTTTCTCTCACAGTACTTTTAAAGTCAGAGCCTGCCAGAGAAGCAGCCATGGCAAAGAACATTGTTAGTTCACTAATGGGGAAAGGAAGAAAGAAAGGAAAGAAAGTGGTTCTTATGCACTGAGGCTGGGTGACATTTCTCCTTTGTATTGCCCGTAAACCTCAATGGAGAGCTGTTGCCTGGGGTTAGTTCTGCATGGGGAGGGGGTGCGCACAAGGGACACAGGTCTCGATGCTACTGGAATGATGTTGACCCCATAACTTCACTCACAAAGGGATGCACCGTTTTCCCTTCAACAGTTGGCCTGCTAACTCTTATATGTTCTCTTAGCATTGCTAACACTAGGCAGAGCATAGAGCAGGATGGGTGGGAACAGTGTAAGAAAGGAAGGAACAGTTGGAGAGTGCCATCTGGACATCCCAGAGCATGCTCTCTGTTTGGAACCTGAGGATTTGATCACAGATACCAAAAAGATGAAAAAGCTCTGAAAGAAGGTCTGAGTGGCAATGGAGGTGGAACACTATGGAAATGTCTGGATCTTTTCCCCAAATATTGGAAGTAAAATGATCCTTCTTAAAGACTCAGAAACCGTTCTCCAAACAGGATTTATAGCAATGAGCATTCTGAAGCATAAAATCTCTGATCCTTGCAAATTCCACACCTTTTCATATAACTAAGAGGTCTGTCCTAGCTTCTCTCTGGGCAGAGAGGATGGGGGTAGATGAAAATGTTTAGTAGCTACAACCTGCCCTTGGGATAATTGCATGTTCTGAACAACATCAAACAGAAAGTCAGCCTCGACTTTATTGGCATTAGGTGCTATTAGGTTGTCAAGAATCCTGTGATCTCAAACTGCAAGACTAGGCAGAAAATGACTGTGCAGAGGATATTAAAAGATTGCAAGATATTCTCTCCATTGTTGCACCAGCACTTTTTTTCTCCAATCATTTTGAGTCACTTCTTGGAGGAGGAAAACTAGGTAGAATTTTCCCATAAGGCAGATGGTGCAATTTAAAGAAAAAGAGTGGTTTTGCTGGGCTTATAAAAGCCCCATCTGACCTCTTGGTTTATAAGCTTTTTTAGATGCAAAGAACTATATAGGTAGCTATGACATGATTATACCAGGCGGGTAATAGAGAAGCACCAAAATTACATTATAAGTCATCCACATTTCAGTGAACTTTCCAGGGCATTTTTTTCCCCTCTTTTTTGGTTGTGACAGATCATTTGCCATGGACTTGAGGAGGAAGCCCAAATAAAATGGCTGCAAAGTCAGGCTCTTCCCTCTAGAAACAAAGTCTTTTTAAACATGCCATGGGGCTATCTGTGGGATGGTGTCTAGTATACAATTTAATCCCAGAACTGTCATTATACAGATAATGATATTGAGGCTTCACGGTTAACTGGGATGGCTGCTATCACACAACTAGTTAGTGGCAGCCTCATGACTAGCATCCAGGATTGCTAATTTGTAGATGGGGGTGTGTCCCAGTATCATGCTATCTGTAATTTACCTAAATGTAAATTATTTGTATCTTCAAGTTCAAAGTGACTTCAGAGTTTCTGGTACACATGTTGTTGTCTGTTGTTTTGCTTGGCTAGCTTAGCATGCGCTTGGGGAACCAGTTTTTCTCCATTCTCATCCATTTGGCTGGGGGAAGCGGGACCCATGCACTTCCTCTAACTTCTGGGATGATATTAACTCAAAACAGGTCAATCAGAGTTTTTTTCTGATCTTCCTGGGCTTGGGGATTATGGTGTGGAGTTAGGTGTATTGTCCCAGCTAAGCCAATCAGAACACTGTCTGAGACAATTGCTGGAGTTATAGAGAGTGACAATTAATACACATGGCATATGGAATAAATGAGCCTTAGAGGACCTAGTTGGTACGGAACTCTATTTTTATCTCCCTGTCTCTTGTAGTGGGAGAATTTCTTCTAACCCTGCATGAGAAAACTCCAATAGACTGATGGGCTTCTTTCCCTCTCAGGGAATAAGAAGTTCTTTATATTGTTTTAAAGGTGTAATCCAGCATTTAGGATGTTAAAGCTCATTTGCTAGTGAAAGGCCCATCTTCCCTCAAAGGTACAACCTCTCGTCCTTCTCTAACTGGAGCTACGGCAGATGAAAACTCACGGGCTGGAAAAGAATGAGGACATGATCTCTTCTCCTTGTTTCTCTTGTCCCAGCTCACACCTTTATCTCCTCCTTTCCCACCTTGGTAAGCAGATGTCATGCCCTGAAGGGTCAAGTCTGAGATGGAGGTTGGGTGAGGTGAAAGAAGATGAAGAAGAAGCACGGTGTAGGGAAGTTCTTGCTTGCCTGCTACTGTTCGGTCCCTGCTTTGTGCTCTCTGCTTCTGACTTTCTCTTGTGTGCATTTTCATTGGTTCTTTGGAGATATCCAATGATGGGGTTCTCATACCATCCAAGTCTCTAACCAAGTAAACATTTTTTCATTGTGCCTGGAACCTTATTCTTACCACAGCCATAAAATGTCTGCAATTCAATCTTTCTTTTTGACAGAGTCTAAGACAGCTGCCCTGACCACATTCTCACATGCATTGTCCACACACAGTCTGCTAAAGGCTGAACTGTGCCCCCAACCCCAATATGTGTTGAAGTCCTAATCCCCAGCCCCTGAGAATGTAACTGTATTTGGATAAATCCTTCCCTCACTAAAACCAGGCACACTCGATGACATACAGAGAACATTATTATGAAAAAGGCTAGAAGAGAAAAGCTTTGGGTGACTCTAATTTGGAGTTTATCATGTGTTCCTTTCTTCTGCTTGTGGGCACCTAGTTGTTGTGACATGTAGAATCTGCATTTAACCCCAGGGACATCTGTGTGCTTCTGCCACCTCACTACCAAATATGACATCTATAGCTGTGGCCAGCCACTCCCATGTCCAGCATCTACACATACAAATAACAAGATTCTATAAATCCTCCAAACAACTATGGAAAAAATGAAGAATCTATAACTATTCAAAAGAACATTAATCAAAACAAGACATTGTAAAAAGCCCAATGGTAAAGAAAATACAGAGGCTATCAAACAGTCCTATCCTTCAGTAAGAATATGCAGGGCACTTGATAATTGTTTCCCTAAAATATAAGTGGACGAGGAAGACAAACGACTACTCTGAAAATTATTTGCCCATATTAGTCATGTTAATCATGACACTTCGATTGGCATACATATCCCCCTTAGTTTTTGTTTCTGTTTTTGCCTTTTCCACCGTAATAAATGACAGCTGTATGATTGCGCTATAAACAAGACACTAGGTGGTGTGTATGTGTTTGTGTGCACACGTGTATTCTATCCAATTTCTTACCATCCTGGCAACATCACAAGGGAATGAAGACTCTCTCTTTCTCTCTTCGTCAGATGATGGGGACACTAAAGTACAGAATGTAAGTTATTTTTTCAAGGTCATGAGCCTAGTAAGTTGTGAAGCTGGCATTCAAACCTTCATTGGGATGATTTCAAAAGGAAGTCTCCTCACCAGATTAAAAAAAAAGGGTGCTCAAGATCTCCTCCAAAACCCCTTAAAGTACTCCAAGTAGACATGCTTGTGCCTAGACAAACCAACGTGTGGTAGAAATAAGCAAAGAGAATGGAGAAACCCAAAGAACCAGATAGTAGAATGGAAGGCTCCAGGGACTGAGGGGTAGGGTGGGGCAGGGTGGAGAAAATGGAAAGAAGTTAGTGAAAGGGTTTAAACTTCTAGTTATAAGATCAATAAGTTCTGGAGACATAATGTACCATAGTTAATAATCTGACTATAGTGAATAATGCTGTGATGTATACTTTAAATTTGCAAGGTGAGGATACATCAGTGTTCTCACCACACCAGAAAAGGTAAAAGGATAACTATGTGAGGTAATGAATGTGTCCATTAACTTGATTGTGGCAATCATTTCACCATGTGTACATATATCAGACCATCATCTTAGAAACCTTAAATATATAGCTTTCTTTGTTAATTATACCTTGGTAAAGCTGAAGAAAAAATAACAAGGGGACAAGAACCTTGAGGTTTATCTCTCCTCTCATCGAGTCCTGAATAAGAACCGGCCAGTATGAGCCAATGTAGTGCCTCTGCCCTTACAAGCTTTTACTCCACCAACTAATTCATTCATTTCTTTATTCCTGGGTCTGTTTATTTGTTCATTTATTAACTCATTTTTTTCTCTCTCAGTGTGTACTCTACTTCTGAATGCTCTGCTGTTAACTCCTCCTTACCCAGACCTCCACACCCCGTGAGGGACTCCTGAGCTCAGAAGGATCTTTCTGCCCAGTGCTCTGAGTAATGAGGCCTCCAGACCCACCACACCCAGTTCTCCAGGTGCTCCGGCCACTGGTGCTTTTATGACAAGACAGTAGCACAAAACCAAGGGCAATAAAACACTCAGATTCTCCTCATGAAGAGAGTGGCTTTAATTCAACTGAAACTTTGCAGATGAGAAAGTAGGAGTTAAAGCCTGAAGTCTCTAAAGACAGACAGCCCCAAGTTCAAAGTGTGGTTCCACCTGTTCACATTGTAGGACCTTCGTCAAAGTAAGTTGAAAGTTGTCCCTTGCAGTATGGGGATAAAAATGGCACCACCCCATGGGTGAAGAAGATTAAACAGGATCATAGAAAACACTTAGGACACCTGGCAATACACGTATCTGTCACCCTCCTAGATGGTGGGGACAGAGCAAAGACCACCAAGAAGTCCCATGCTCTTACCCAGTGTATGCTCTGATGGAGGGCAGAGATGATAAGGAAATAGACAAAAATATACAATGTTTTGGATTGTCATATGTGCTAAGAAGAATCATAAAGTAGGATAAATGTTTGAGAGTGAACCTCAAGCAACTGGGTTACTCTCCAGGGGACATGGGGTGAGGAACACAGAGTGACTGCTGATGTACCTGCTCCCAGTGTGAGCTGCTCCTAACAAGTCTCACCAGGTAGACCCCAAAACTGACAGTCCTGTTTGGAGAAGGGGAGAGAAATTCATACAATGGATATTTATATCAATTTTTCCTTGAATATATTTGCCTGGGTCATTTTATTTAACAAATTGCTGATCAAACTCACTGTTTCATCCAAATATGTTAGCCTGCAGAACCCAGAGCACTTTCATGAAGAAAGGGGCCTGAGGTCTCAGGAGACTTCAAAGTCATATGCCTTATTCCCTTTCTTTGAGTCAGAGGTCTTCGATGTGGCAACACACCTGAGCTAGGATGTTGGTAGGACCAGCCTTTTAGGCTGATGGAGAAGGTAACAGCTTCTTACATTCCCAGGTTTGTCATCACTAGGTCACGAAAGCCATCTTGGACTGCTGTCCTAAAGAGACCTACTCTTGCTGGTAAGGCAGCAAGTCCTTAAAACATCAGGCTGGGTGAAAAAAGTGAAGGGATTAAAAGAAAAAAATAATCCTCATAGACACAGACAACAGTACCGTGATTGTCGGAGGGAAAAAAGGTAGGAAGAGGTCGAAGAGGGAAAAGGGGGAATAAATGGGATAATGTATTATAGACTTGTGCACCTGAACCTGTATAATTTTATTAACCAATGTTGCCCCAATATATTCAATAAAAAAAAAAAATGCCACTAACAATTCCCGAAATAACCCCTAGAGGATAGTATCTCTTCTTTGACATAGCCCTTAGCAGAGTCCTTCCTGGATTGTCTGTTCTTTCTGAGACAAGTTCATTTGTCCTGTAGCCACACCACAAGCACAGATAACTTACCCCAATTCAACTACAGGTACTCAGAGGAGACAGAGAGAGAGAGAAAGAGAAAGAGGCACAGAGAGAGAGAGAGAGAGGGAGAAACAGAGAGAGAGAGAGAGAGACACACACACACACACACACACACAGAGGGAAATAAGATTTTTCAGAGAATTTTTAAAACTTTTTTTCTTACTTTTTAAATTGACTTAGTTTTGCCTTTCTTAAACTTCATATAAATGGATTCATTCGGTGTATATACTTTTGTCTTTGGCTTCTTTGGCTTAACATATTGTTTCTGAGATTAATTCATATGTTTATCAGTAAATTGTTATTATTGTTTATTCAATAGGATTACATCTTATGGATGTAACTCAACTTATCCATTTACTTTTGGGGCCTTTAAGTTGTTTCCAGTTAGGAGATATTATAAGTAAAGCCGAAATAAAGAGAAAAATCAGTGTTCAGTGTGAAAAGAGATATTTGACAGCATTTCCCAAGGGTGCTTTATGCCCCTCCCACCCTGACTGCAGGCGCTTAGTAAGGCCTCCTACACAAAGAAAATGCCTCTTACTATCCCCCCTCGCTCCCTTCTTCTGTCTGAGGTAGCCTGTCAAGTGTGTTCAGCCTTCAAGGTCCCTTCAGCAAGTCCCAGGAGCCACTAATACTTCCCTGCACGGTCTACCTGTCTTTATTTCTCCACAGCCTTTATGAGGCAGCCCGGTGCCCACCCACCTCCTCCTGGCTGGGGCCCCCACACCAAACACCTGCTTAACCTGAGTTCTGTTAAAAAGGACAGCTCATCCCACATGCAACCACTCTTTCTCTTTCAGTATAATGTCTCTTGCAGCTCAATTTTAATGTGCTGGCTCCTGAGAGATTATGGCTCAACAGAATAGAGGCCAGTCTTAAAGTGACAACACTCTCAGTGGTGCACGAGTTCTGGCTTGTGCCAACTGACCCACAGGGCCCTCTTGATAAAGCAGGACAGGGGTTGATGTGAGGCAAGGGAAGGCACAAATGGGCCAGCTCTGGAGAGCTCCCCCACCTCGCTCCCTCCAGCTCCTACTGGAACATCTTCTGTCAGTGTGCTTCAACAACAGCTTTTTAGTTAAAAAAGGGCAATAGAAAAGGTTGATCACTTCCGGCCTGGACTAACTTCCACTCTGTCCCCTTACACAAGTTTCAGGGTACTGTGACTCAATGCACTACAGGCTTGTTTGAGCACAGACCTGCCCCTCCGAGTGGAGTCTTGACTGGCTTCATCCATCTCTCTTCGCTCAACAGATGATGATTAAGAAACTATTCTGTGCAGGTAAACCTGGGCATGAGAGAAGATCTCAAAAAAGGCAGAGTAATGTAGATCTGCCCTCTTCCATGTGAACACCTTAGTGCTGGTTTCCAGGACCTGCATTCTATACTCTCAAGGTCCCTCAAAAAAACATCTCCCAGGAGGGTCTGTGACTGTCAGGCAGGCCTTGGCACACCAGCATCCCTTAGTGATGCTCCATGTGTTAGGAATTGAAAAATCCTCAGGGTCACTAAAATCAGCTTGGTGGCATCACTTAGTAAGCTTAACCTTGAGCAGGTGTTTCTCATACCCACAGAAGATTATAAAGTTTTTAAATATTTTCATTTCTTGCCAAGAAAGATAGGTCCCATAGGAGAGAGAATAAACTGAGTCTTATACCACACCAAATAAGAACAAAACAGGAAGGAAGGAAGGAAGGAAGGAAGGAAGGAAGGAAGGAAGGAAGGAAGGAAGGAAGGAAGGAAGGAAAGGAAGGAAGGAAGGAAGAAAGAAAGAAAGGAAGGAAGGAAGGAAGGAAAGAAGATAGAATAAGAAGAAAATATTAAAGAAGAAAGATCAAAAAGGAAATGACTTGGGGGAACTCTTCTAGTGGGGTCTGTAATCGTAGTGTTTGATCCCCTAACGCTGCACAATGGTCTCCCACTGGGAGAAAAACCACACTTCATCCTTCTTCCTCAAGATCGCCTCAGGTTTCAACATAAAACAAACATCCAGCCCAAACGGAGTCCATCCTAAGAGAGTTTATCTTAAGGCATTGTTAAGTGAACTAAGAAAGTTTCCTTTTAAGTTGCATCTTTGACACTTGCAATCAAAAACATAATAATATCCCCCAAACACATACACAGAGACAAATTAGAAATATTCCCACATTCTGTATATGAAAATGTAAGCTCCAAAGTTTCTTTTACTCGTTTCTCTTCCCTGCACTGCCCTAAGTTTGATCCACACTCGTATACCACTTTTCAATGTTTTCGCAGCTTCATCTATGACAGTAATCATCACGATTTATTTTTTCTTGTCACATGTCATGGAAAAGAAACAAATCATTCTGGAATAATTCAATGCTTTGAAGAAGGGCCCAGAACACAAGTTAAAGCCCTCGGTGCTTTTACAGGCAGTGCAGCTAAAAGAACTAGGGTGTCAAACTCTTCTTTTGAAGAAAGCTTTGAATGCATCTCACTCTTTCGAAGTATGTGACAAATATATTAAACTATCTCTCTTTGGTTTGCTTGTCTTGTTTTGTTTCTTTCCTGCTGTTCTCAGGGAGTATGAAGGAGGGAGATGGCATAAGTGAAAAGGACAGGGCAGAATCATGTCTTTTCTTGAGTTTTTTGCTGCTGAAATACAAATATTATGATAATAAGTTACTATTTATTAAATGCTGCTAAGCACATCATGGTTGTATTTCATCCTTGCAGCATCAAGGAAGACGTTATTATCTCCACTTGACAGATGAAAATTGTGTCTGGGGACAAGAGGGTGGGAAATGGCCTGAACTCCTAGACTGTCCTCGTTTCTACACACCATTGCCTTTCACGAGGCACGTCACCTGATGATCCTGTGGATTCTTCTCCACACGATTACTATGCCAACATTTTGGTAACATGTCAAAGTCATGAGCTAAGTAGTAAAACCCAAATCTAACTCCAAAATAGGGACGCTAAACACTGCACTACAAACATTCTCATATCTTGTCTGAACAAATGTCTTGAGTTTTATTAGCTCGAAATATATGGTCACCACGCATAGCCCACAATGAAAAATTTAGCCTTTTCCTAGGGATTTCCTGAAAAGCATTTCGAAAACATTCCTCAACGAGAGTCCGCGGGGGCTTCCACCGGCCCGGCCTTGCACTGGACACTGCAGGCGTGGCCACGACAGCGAGGACTCGGCGCAGGCCCCAGAGGAGCGCACAGCCTAGGAGACTTGGGGGCGGGGAACAACTGAGAAAACAGAGCACAAAGCTGCATACTTGTACAACACACACTCAGTGACTCGGAGGCCACTAACCCCTAAAGCGCAGTTTCTCAGTCAGGGCACTGTTGACCTTTGGAGTTGGATACATCTTTGTTGTGGGGCTACTCTGTGCATTGTGGGATATTTACCAGCATCCCCGAATTCTACCCATTAAATGCAGGGAGCACTCTCCTATCCCCAGTTGTGACAACCAAAAATGTCTACACACACATACACACACACACACGACCCAAATATACCCTGGAGATGGGAGGCAAGGGAGGCCCCCAGTTGAAAATAACTGCCCTAGAGGTACACCATGGCAGTGATAAACAAGGAAACAAATCACATTGCAGGTTGCTAATTATGCCATCTGATCCTTAAATGAAGTCTTATTGTGTACCGAGTACCTTAAAAACCTTATCTCATTCCATTCCTTTTTATTTTATTTATTTACATATATATTTTTTTGATTTTTAGAGACAGAGGAAGGGTGGCAGAAAGAGAGGGAGAGAAACATCAATGTGTGGTGGTCTGTCACACGACCCCCTCTCCCCCACCACAGAGGACCTGGCTGGCAGCCCAGGCCTGTGCCCTGACTGGGACTCAAACCCAGGACCCTTTGGTTCACAGGCCCACATTCAATCCACTGATCCACTCCAGCCAGGGCTCATTCCATTCCTTTTTAAATTTTCATTTATTTTTATAGTTCCCATCACAACCTTATGATATAACAATTATGATGATGCCTATTTTATAGGTGGAACTGAAGCACCAAGGGCTTAAGTAATTGACCCAAAGCTGCACAATAGTGACTGGTAGGACAGGGGTGTGAATCCCAGCCTGTCATCTCTATCAATGCACTGAGACATGAAAAGCATTTTAAGAGTCTTTCTAGGCCCACTCATTTTCTTTACATATCTTCAGACCAAAGATAACACTACCAACATAAGAGAATGAATATTTATAATTCTATGTTCAGTGTAATCCTTTCTATCCTGGATCTAATTAATACAGTTTATTGGATGATTCAGATATGGGAGTCTTGCCCATATACCTCGAGAAAATACATTTTAATTCTGAACAATAGAATGAGTTTCATATCTTGGTTTATCTTCGGCAGTCCAACCGTGAACTGTGTGGAGGCCAAGGTATCCCCTAAGGATAATAAAATGTTATTGGCTGAGACAAAACACACCCAGTTATTTCTGTTGGAGTGACTTAACAACAGGCAAGAAAGCAGACCCGGAAGCCTCGTCCCCATTAAATACTGTAAGGAGTCCTCGGGGCTGCTAGAAAGTCTTCATTTAATTTTCCAGTTTACATTAGTTACATTTCCTTGGTAGAGCTCAGAAAATTCTAAGTGGAATGTTTTTTATAGACATGGTTTTGACATGGTCCATTTGGTAGGCTTGGATAACAAGGGGAGAATAGTGATCGTTGTATATTCATTCTTTTACTCCAGTAGACTATTAAGATCTGCTCCTCATTATCTAATTTCTTTTTGCATCTATAGTCTGTTAGTACATTGTCCAAAATCCAGTAAGTACGGGAACATCAACATAGGAGTCATAATAGTCACTGAAGCTTTATTAAAGCTGTAGATTTACTTATGAATTATTGCCTATGAAATCAGGAAGTGGGGAGGAAAAAGCCACCAGCAACATTCCAATTCAAGGAAGGCCAACTTGTTAGCTCTTAACTGGCCTGCTACCAAGGAGGGGTCAGTTCATCACAGGGAGAACTGTATGTCAGACCTCTCACAGTCATGAATATATATACCCTGGACAGATGCATGTCAGGTGGTGTCTTGAAACTCTCAGTGACTTGTTTAAAAGAAAAATCATTTGTAGGCAGAACATTGTACACATGCCTGGCTCAAGTTTGCCTGTGTGCCATTTCAGTGAAGAGAAAGAGAACCAGATATTCTAGTTAATTTAATACAAATCTTCAAGCAGCAAGGAGATTGGCCAACCTCAAGAACAAGACAAGTTATTTTCACATGCTTTTAAGTTACATTAGGGACAAATATTGGAAAATATGTTATGTTGATAACAAATTTATGATTTCCACCTTGAATTCTGCATAAAGCAAATATAAAATAAAGAATTAGTCTGAACAGAATAGAACTATATGTCACAGAATTCCACAACTAAGAGTTTTCACTAATTCTGATGAGATTTCCCCCATTCACTACAACTATGTTAAAATAAGCCTGGTATGCATGTCACAGGAAATGGTTAAATTTTTCCTCATTCTAAGTCTTTGTACCTGAGCAAACTTCCTCTCCACTCTAACCTGGCTGACTCCTATTCATCTTTTTTCGGTCTACATTGAAATGCCACTTGAAAAAATTTTTTTCTCCTAAACTCCTAATCGTAATTAAGTTCTCACTGTCTTAAAAGCTGTATATTTTATGCTGAGCATTTATAGTAATTTATAGTTTATGTGTGTGTGCATGTATTTAAAGCTAGTCTCACCATTGAAGGCCTTATCGACCCCTGTGTCTCAAGGCGCCAGCACCCTAGCGGAGACTCGGTGCATATTTCATGAATGAATAATGAATAAAAGAAAACAGAAATGAGAGCGACTATGTGTCCCCTAAGAGCAGCAAAGAGCAGCCCCTGCTCCTGGTAGGCCTTGGCTGTATTTTGTTTCTCTTCCAAAAATGCCCGTAACACTCCTTCTTGCATATTTATATCAAAATTCTTTTTTCTGGAGCCAGCTGGAATAAGTCCCTATTCCCTGCAACAACGGTGTCCTAAGTCACAGCCAGAGGATGGAGCACATTGACATCCAGTCAAAGCGAATATGATAATAAGGCCACATTCTGGCAGGAAACATCACAGGAAAGAAGTGTGTTTACCTTGATATCCTTTATCTTTGCTTCACCCAATCTAAAACAGAAACCCTCAACCAAATGTAGTTTCCAAGTTTAACCCTTTAATAAACTGGCCTCTGACTCCACCTGGTGGAGATATAGAAACCTATGGCAATAAAACAATCCAAGTGAGGATAAAAAGGTACCACATCTATGTCTTGAAAAGACACGTTTAGAAGTACAAATTGCCAGTTATGAAAACAGTCACAGAGATGCAGAGTGTCCCATAGGGAATGTGGCCAGTAATATTGTAATAACTGCATGGTGCCAGGTGGGCATGGTGTCAGATTTATGGGGCGATCACTTCATAAGGAATGGAAATGTCTAACTACCAGGTTGTATACCTGAAACTAATATAATATTCTATGTCAATTGTAACTAAAAATAAATTTTAAAAACATACAGAACATTATGCTCCAAAGCAAATTCCCCTCTAAAAAAAGACCTGTACCCCAAATGTCAAATAGATGACCTTCTGTGATGTAATGTACTCACTCAGAGCCCAGAAATAAACTGGAACAATCATCTGCCTGTGACTCTGTGCTTCCATTCTTTCTTCTATGTTCTGCCAGGTATTTTAAGAGTCCAGAGACCTGCATATTCCATTTTCCCAGGTACTTGACAGCAGGCTTCTGGTTAGTTTCCACCAATGGGAAGTTAGGAAGGCAGACGTTGGGGGAAGGGATTTACTTCCCTTTCCAGATTCTCTTGGCTTTTCAACAGCAGGGGCTAGTTAGCACTCCATCACCCTCTGTTAACACTGGAGGCCCCCACAGCAGAGTCCTACCACCTGCTGAGCAGCTGACCCTAGGCAGTGCCAGCACCTGTTTTAGATAGTGCTTCGTGGGTGGTTTCAGGACTTGCCCAGAAAGGCCCCTTCTGCACCATTCTGGGCCCTGAGGACCCTCACTGCCTCCATTCATTCCTTCAGCCAGGGGTGACAGCCAACACCTACTTAGCACAGTTACCAGGGCGTAACCCATGCCCTGTGTTAGATCCCCGTTTGAAAAACCTAGGGTGAAGCTCACCTACCTCCTCATTGACAAGAATGGTTGCGTAGTGAAGCGATATGGTCCCATGGAAGAGCCCCTGGTCATAGAGAAGGACCTGCCCTGCTACCTGTAACTCCACAAGTGTGTACTCCTTGTCCGAGCCCACCACCCGTGCCCCTCGGAGCCTTCCACCTGGCACCCATGACAGTCTGTCTAAAAACCAGCCTGCTGGTGGGGCAGACCTGAGAACCTGGCATGCACCCCAGCTGGAGGAAGGCCCTCGGCCCGGCCTGGATCATAGCTTGGCATCCTCACCCCCTGGCTGTCTTGTGGGAATAAAACATACAAATTGGCAAAAAAGAAAAAAGAAAAAAAAAAAAAGAGAAAAACCTAGGGTGGTTTTTGACTGACAGACTCTGTCTCAAGACCTGTATGTCCTGACTCAGATCTATTTCAGAAAACGAAGGAAATTGACCTGGTAAATGAAAAGTTAAATATTTTTTTAGAAAATCATAGAAGAAAACAGGAGGAACTAGAAATTATTTTTTTAACTTTAGAAGTGACACAGCAAATTATAGTAAAAGACTGATATGCTTGCTTACATGGACATTTAAATTCTTTAAATGTTTCAATTCAAAGAAAAACAAGTGAAAAAAGAGATCTCAAATTAGAAAAATATAGACACTGTCTTAGTTCAAGCATTTATTAGTCGTGTTATGGTGAGATCCTCCAAACTGGTCTCTATTTTGATTCTTCTCCTTCCAAACCCTTCTGCATATTGTTCTCAAAGTCATATTTCTAAAAAGCAAATAAAACGCTATAATCCCCTTCTTTGAACTACTGGTCAACAAAGGGATTTTTAAAAGTATTGAACTTCAGAATTAATCAAAGAAGTGCATAGTAAAACAGTAACGTGTATCTGCTAACTCTTCCTCTCCTGGCTACAGCTCAAAATCATCTTCAGGGGAGCCTTTCGTGACAATCGTGTGGTTGTCCAGTCATAGCCATTTTAAAAACAGTACACTAGATAAACAGAATGTAGAATAACGAACAATAGAGAAAATCAATGAAACCAAGGGTTAGTTCTTTGAAAAGGTTTTTTAAAAATGGTTTTTTTAAAGGTTTTTTAAGGTTTTTTAGCTAGGTTGATAAAGAAAATGAGACAAGACTGAACTAAAATCAGAAATGGAAGAGGGAACAGTATTACTGATTCAAAGAAATAAAAAAAATTATAAGAGTTATGAAAGCTGTCTGCAAACAAATTGGATGTCCTAGACGAAAGGAACAAATTTTTAGGAACATACCATCGACTAACACTGAATCATAAAGAAACAGACAATGTAAGTGGACCTATAACTAGTATGGAAATTGAATCATTCATGAAAAACCTCCTAAAAAATAAAAACCCAGGACCAGATGGCTTGACTGGTGAGTTCTACCAAACACATAAGGGAAAATTAATACAAATCTTCTTAAAGCTCTTCCACAACATTGAGCAGGAGAAAACACTTCCAACTTCATTCTATGAGGCCAGCATCACCCTATTAGTTAGACCAAAGACATTACCAGAAAAAAAATCACAGATCAATACCCCTGATAAATCGATGCCAAATCCCTCAAGAAAATACTAGCAGAGTGAATTCAACAGCATGTTAATTAAGTGCATTATATACCAGAACAAACTGGGATCTATTATTGGAATGGCAGAATAGTTCTACATTTGGCTTTTAATATAGCCATACCTTTTACATCTTATAGTTTTATACTCTATTATTCACTGTTACGTATTTGAAGCAGATGGGGCATTGCAGCCATAATTACCTAATGCCGTCTGGATTGAAAATCTGTTATGGGGCTTTTAAAATTGAACTGGAAATATATATTTTTTAAAAGTATCTCTATCTCCTACTTAATCACACACTCTTATAGGCTTCATTCTTCTTTCGAGGCCCTGATATATAGCAAAGTGTTCAATAAATATCTTTGAAGAAATACTGAGAAGGTAAACATTCTGTGAATACTGTGAATGCTGCAAAGGGAGGGCAGAAAACATTGCTCATACATTATTGATTGGAAAGTCAACTGGCGCAACTCTTTGGAACTTCAGTTAGCAATGTCTTGTAAACATGTTCGTAAGCTTTGATTGCCCTTACAGGAATCTGGTCTTAGGTAATAATAATAATAATAATAATAATAATAATAATAATAATAATAAAAAGCAAAACAAAATGATTGGAAACAAATGCATGTCTTCCCACAGGGAATTGGTAAAATACATTACAGTTTACTCACTAAGTGGAAAATTAACCCTCAATTAAAAATTTATTTTGAATAGAGTTGAGCAATATGAAAAATTATTTATGGCATAAGCTTATTTTAAAGGCAGCTTCAGAAAAATCATGACACTGTTATAAAACATATGGATTAAAAATGGGGAGGAAATAGCACCAAAACTGTGATAGTGTTCATTCCTTCCCACTTCCATTTCTCAAATTGTGTAAAACATGGGTTTGTAAATTGTCTTGCCTTATGTCCTTACATTTGAGTCAGAATTAGATGCGTTTTTGAAAATTTTATTTCCTTCAACTACATATTTAGTTGCAGGAATCAAACAGAGTATGCCTTTTGGAAAATGTAATGTAATCTAGGAACAAATTCTACTTTCAAGATTTTTGCTCATAGCAAGCATGAATTTCAGGGACCCTATTACTTTTAATATATCATATTTTTATAAGTTTTGTATACAAGTTTAATCTAAGTAAATGTTGCCACAGCCTTTGGGAAAATAAGTTGAAATTACAATGGAAAAATGAGTCTGAGAGACTTAACATTAAAACACTGTTGAGCAACCCACCCAATAATGACCACCAGCAGGAGAGTGAGGCCCTCTTGGGCCTTCCAGCTAAGCCCAGCCTAATTGCCTTAAACCTGGACATCTGTTGTTTTCCTTCAGAGTTGAACTGAAACATTGGCTCTTCCTGGGTCTCCAGCCTGCCAGCTTTTGGACGGTAACTCCACCCACAGCTCTCCTGGTTCTCCAGACTTCTGACTCAGACTAGAACTGCATTATGGGTTCTCCCCAGTTTCTAGCTTGCTGACGGCAGACTTGCTGGCCTCTGTAACCATGCGAGCCAATTCCCCGCTCCCACACACACTTCTGTACATACTGTATACATCCTATCAGTTCAGGTCTGTTTCTCTGATTAATATGGGTTGGGGGCTTGAATACCAGACAAATTTGTGTCTCATCATTCAGTCTGTCATTTCGATAGCACAGTATACTGGAATGTTGCATTTAATTGGAAAGTGCTGATAAATACAGCCATCATCCCAGTGGGAACTGTTCATATTAGTAAAGATTTTAAAAAATCAAACCCCTGCTGATCAACTTTCTTTTATCCTAGGCACTGGCTATAGGAACAGCTCAACACAGCACCATGTATCTCTAAAGCAGGGGTAATCCTGCTGGTCTTTCCCCACCAACACTACTTACTTATCTCTTTACCGTAGTGGTGAAGTTTGAAAATGAAAATGCTAAGCCTTCAGTGCAGGACAGTAGAATGGGCATACTCTAACCCTCTGATGGCAAACTTCTAGAAACAGCAGAAAACATTTTAAAGACTAGTCAGCCATGCCAAATAGTCACCAAAACAGGAGGAGCATGAGAAAGTTCCAGCAGAAAGGTAGGAACAGCGCTCAGGGTATCATATACTAATATTTCCATGTGGAAATTCTTTCCTGATATGTTGTGGGGAATTTTTGTTTTTCAAACTACTTAATTCTTCTGTGAGGCTAACAATCAACTTAGAGGCATTGGTTCCAAGAAATTCACTGATAGCTAGTTGAAAACAAGATATCTGGGGCCTGAATGTTAAGGCCAACACCTCTAGGAACCTGGATGGGAGGGGAAAGTAGGAAGGATTAATCAATCAGTCTCGCTGTCCAACAGTGGTTGTCACATTATAAATGGATGTTCAGGGCACTGTCTGCTGTTGAGTTATTCTGGCAAATAAAATAAATATTAACTATTTTAACCTCACAGTGTACTTTAAAAGAAAGTCCCATGAACGGTGTGCCAAGAAATAACACCAAGAAATAGGTCCTTAAATTAGTAACTTCAGCCAGTGATTCTGTGTAACACTGTGAAGCTTGCCGACAGATCTGTTATGCTACTCAAACATGTACTGCCCAACAATGTTCTCTGGCATTTTCCAGTGTCTGAATATTTGATCTAGGCTACAGTTCTTCGTAAATGCCTTAAGAGAGGAAATGCAAGGAGACGATGATGTGAACATTATTGGAGAATATGTCCTTGGGTAAGCTGAAACTGATCTAAAATCTGAATCAGCAAAAGCAATATTGATTTCAACAACAACAAAAAAACCCATACCTA
>VMDR010014855.1:0-23002 GCA_007922815.1 Macrotus californicus | reverse complement strand
ATACTGGTTTGGTGGTGACAAACTCCTTTAGCTTTTTCTTGTCTGGGAAGTTCTTTATCTGTCCTTCAGTTCTAAATACTAGCTTTGCTGAGTAGAGTGATACTGGTTGTAGTTCTTGCTTTTTATCACTTTGACTATTTCTTGACAATCCCTTCTAGTGTGCAAAGTTTCCTTTGAGAAATCAGCTGATAGTCTTATGGGGGCTACCTTGTAGGTATCTAGCTGCTTTTCTCTTGCTGCTTTTAAACTCCTCTCTTTGTATTTAACCCTTGGCATTTCAATTATGTTGTGTCTTTGGGTAGGCCTCCTTGGGTTCATCTTGTTTGGAACTTTCTGTGCTTCCTGAACTTAAATGTCTATTTCCTTCAACAAGTTAGGGACGTTTTCTGTCATTATTTTTTCAAATAAATTTCCAATTTCTTGCTCCCTCTCTTCTCCTTTTGGCACCCCCATGATGTGAATGCTTGTGAACCTGAAGTTATCCCAGAAGCTCCTTAAAATATCCTCACTTTTTTGGATTCTTTTTTCTTCTTGCTGCTGATTAGTTGTATTTTGCTCCTTTATATTCTAAATCACTGATTTGACTTTAGACTTCATCCACTCTACTGTTGAATCTCTGTAAATTTTTCTTTATTTCAATTAGTGTATCCTTTATTTCAGGCTGGATCTTTTTTATACTATTGAGGTTCTCACTAAGTTCATTAAGCATCCTTATAATCAGTGTTTTGAACTCAACATTTAGTAGATTGCTTATCTCCATTTTGTTTAGTTCTTTTCCTCAATGTTTCTTATGTTCTTTCATTTGGGCCATGTTTCTTTGTCTCCTCATTTTGGCAGCCTCCCTGTGTTTGTTTCTATGTATTAGGTAGAGATGCATATCTCCTAGGCTTGGTAGAGTGGCCTAATATAGTAGGGGTACTATAGGGTCCAAAGCCACAGTTTCCCTCATTACCCAAACTGGATACTCAAGGTTTGCTCACCACGTGGGCCATGTACACCCTCTTGTTATAGTTGAGCCTTGGTTGCTGTTGGCATGTCCAAGGTCAGCCACTGCCTGCGTTGTATCCAGGGTCACACAGCATAAGCTACCAAGTGATATGCATATGGCTGCTACTTGAGCTGGGCTTGGAAGTGCTCAGGTGAGGCTAAACTGTGAACCACAGCTGGTTGCTGTGAGTGCCAGGACTGACACGTATTAGATTTGGATAGAGTAATTGCCCTGCAAAAAAGCTGTGCCTATTTACACTTTTGCCAACAGTGAATAAAAGTGCCAATTTTCCCAAATTAAAAAAAAATTCCTTTTAATGTTTGGATTTTGGGAATTCTTTCCAATCACATGTAATCTAGCCCACCCTCTTCCATGAAAGTAGCCTTCAACCCTAGAGGAAAAGGCAAAGTTACTAATTGGGAAATTATAGTAATTGAAAACTGTTGGTTGCTAAAATAGTAGAAGCTTCATAGAGTTCAGAGAAGATTTGTTTTGTGTAAAGTAGGCAGGGAGACTTCATGAAGAGGAAGGACTTGGTCTGTGCTGAAAACATAAGTGGGGTTAAAAGAAAAGAGGATATTTCCTGTGGGTGAATTAGGAACTGGCTAATGCATGTGAAGGTGAGGCCATATCTTCAGGATGGGGTGGGCTTGGCAGGATGTTCAAAGGTGGTGGAGAGGAAGTACTACTGAAGCTTTATGAGAGTGAGCAACATATCCCCTTCTCATTGTCCCTGGGGCAAAATGCAGCACAAAGGGCAGAAGATGGGAGTTGCTCACTGACCAGGTAGCTTGAGAACTCAGGCTGGAGCATGGTGCTGTGGCCCTGAACTCACCTGGAAAGGGATGCTGCTCCTTGGGTGTGGGTTTGTTTGCACAAACATATCAGAGAGAGTGCTGGACATTCTCTCTGAGTGTTCATTAATAGCAACAACTTTTATTGGTTGCTTATTATGCACTGGCAACTTTCTAAGAATTTTGCATGTTACTTTAGCCCCATAACAATTCTATTATTATTGTTTTTCTTTCTTATATGAGAGATACAAGACTTAGAGCAGTTAAGTAAATATTCAACATCCAATAATTAGAGGTAGAGTCGGACTTTAGGGATCCTGACTCCCAACCCAAGGTCCAAAGTAAACCACTTGGTTATATTAGCATGATCATCCTTATGTTCAGTACAAAATAGGTGTAGCACTAATCTCTCAGAGGGATGTTGTGCAGATTAAGTGAGAGGTACATGCAAATCCCTTCCATAGGGCCTAAATCTTAGCTATAAGTATTATTCCTCCTACTCCATTACAAATGGGGAGACTGAGGACTTTTCATGAACAGCAATGGGGCTCTGACTGAGCAAACTGCCATGGTGGGAGATCAGGTGGAGTAAGGATCTCTAGAAGACATCAGTTGGGCTGAGGAGGGAGATCATGGCAGCTCTTAGCAGCTTGGGCTAAAGGGTCTCACTGTTTTCTGACAAGGAAGCAGCAGAAAGCCAACCAGGAAGCCCAGTGACTGCCATTTGTGGAATGCTTTGTCATTATAGTGACATGAACTCTCCTGGTACTGCTCATGCCTGACAGTGTGTGTTCGGCTGTTTACAACAAGAAAATCCATGGAGTCATGGACTAAACACTACCTATTGGTGTGGTTGCAAAGAGCTAACTGCACAGGAGGGACCTTCTTCACCATGGCAGACCAGGTGCAGGTACTCAACGGGAGCCCGGAGAAACAGCTTGGACCTGCATCAGAGTCCTCTGAGTGGTTGTTAACATGATGGCTCTGGCTCTGTGGGTCTGAGCCTTGAAGTGAGTGTACCTTGTCTCCAAGCTCACAGGGCACTTGGGTCTGTGGTCCTTACACCTGCCACTTAAGAAGCTGGGGGACACGTTATCACCTCAGTAAGGCAGATTCTCCTCTGTGCAGCAAGACACTGCAACCAAGTATATCTGTAAATATACACATCAGTATGTGCATATCAATTACATCCCTGGCAGAAACAGATATATATCAGGTCCAACTTCCTGCTGGTTTTATTGTAAGTGTTAAGATTTTAATATTTTCCATATATTTTTCTTCATCAGTTAAATTGCCCTTGCAAATTGTTCTCCTTTAGTTTGAGCCTCTGGAAAGTCCTTTAACACAGGTAATCAGGTTAAATTCACTTACTCTTTAGAATTCTCTGAAAGTGAATAAATCTGTGAGCTGGAGTAGTAGATTCAGTTATTTCATGTCATGAGCAAGTCACTTGAAAAATGTAGAGACATAGTTTTGACATTCAAAGCACAGATCACATTTAAAATCAAGGCAAGGTAATGACTTCTATTAATTATCCATGTCTTTTCACACTTTTCTGTGTTCCACCCGACCAGCTGTTAAGTATTTGAGAAAATGGTAAAAGATATGACTATAAGCAATTGAGTTTCTCTTTTTAAAGAGACAGATGGAATCAAAGTATCTATTTTAAGAAATTTTTAGTCCTGGCTGGTGTGGCTTCATGGTTGAATGCTGGTCTGCAAATCAAGGGATCGCCGGTTCGATTCCCAGTCAGGGTACATGACTGGGTTGCAGGCCAGGTCCCCGGTAGTGGGCGCGCAAGAAGCAACCACACTTTGTTGTTTCTCTCTCTCTCTTTCTCTCTCCCTTCCCCTTTGTCTAAAAATAAATAAAATCTTTAAAAAAGAGAAATTTTAAAATTTAGGTTATGTCTACAGAACATCACATCATTATAACGGAACCATGTTTTCTTTTGGTGCCATTGGAATTTCATTGTAAAGGGGCTAGATCAACGGTGGTTGGTATTGGAGCAAGTCAAGTACCAATGGTTTACTCATGCAGATGGCTTCACATCAATATTGCCACTTTCCCCACATTCCTCCCCCAACCAGCATGACTTCTGTGCTGTGCTGTTGGGGTACAGAGATGGAAAAGCTATGATTTTATGCCCTCAGTAAGCTCATAGATGACTTCAATGGTATAATTTGGGTGGATTAGGGTTAATATAATGATGCTTTCAACTTACTTACATTTTTCTGTGCAAGCAAAACACTAGGAGAGATGATTAATTAGTTTTTATTAGTAAACTTTAGGCTTTTAGAGACTTATAGGTTAATCAGTACCTTTGAGAGATTATACAAGTCAGTCAGCAAGTCAGTGGACTTGGGCCTCTGGCTCCAGAAGTTGAATATCTAAAGTCCCTAAGGGAATTTTGGATTAACTGTCTGCTGATTCCCTAGAGTAGAGGTTCTGAAGCTTTAGTGTGCTCTAGCATTGTCCGCAGGGCTTGTTATAACTTGCACGGCTGGCTCTCTGCCCCAGACTTTCTGATCCAGTACGTCTGGGATGCGGCCTAAGAACCTGCATTTCTTACAATTCCCAGGGGTTGCTTCTGCTGGTCCAGGGGCCACACTTTGGGAATCACTGCCTTGGAAGTTTCATATATGTGTGGATTATTTATTGATTTGAATAAAAATGCTATTCAGTGAATAAAAACATCCAATTATAGAGCACCTATCAAGTGCTAGTGCAGTTTTGGGTACGTTAGAAGGAAAAGGAGAAACGAGGAGATGAAGGAAGAAAAAAACAAGCCCAGTTCATAAGTGAGAGTCCTGTGGCTGTCCAGGGCTGGCCCATCAGTGTTTGCTGCAGAGGGCTGCAGGAGGGGACAGGTGCTCCAACACGCCAGGGCAGGCAGTCATCCTGCTCAGAACAGCTTGTTTCATGTCCTAATTGTGCCCTTAATAATGTTTGCCATATGGCTCTTGGGAAGTTATGATTCTTTTCATACCATAACTCTGTTTCTTCCATGACATGACTTCTCACCCCAAACACACTGCATCCATTAGTGGTTGGGGCTTTGCAGTCAAGCGGACACACACTCAACAATTAATACATACTTCATACTCAGAGAATTTCATGGGGGACTGTTTAAATTTGTGTTGATGTGGATGAACCCAAACTGTTTTGTGAGTGTGCATATACAAGTGAGAGGGATAAAGAGGTAAGTTTTCCTGCATCTTGTTAGTTTGCAGAATCTGTGGGCTATGTCTTTATTCTTTGAATCTCCTCCCCATCCCCCCCTTTTTTGTGTACACATCCCACATCTTCTACAGACTTGACTTTCATATCAAGAGCTCCTTCTAACATCAGTCTTTGGGGAAAAAAGTTATTATCAAAGTTGCCTAGTTTGATGTGAAAGGCCTTCCTGAAAGTCAATCACCTGACTCGCTATCCCCTTGCACTGGTGACCACTCTCAGCTCCTCCACCACCCACTGCACTGACAACCTTCAATTTCTCCTTCATTGCATTGTGCTTTATGTACAAACTTTCAAATCATTGTTTATTACTTAGACTTATTTCTGGGGTTCTCATAATATGTTTTTCTATCTGTGAAAGTTGAAAAAAATTTCCATTAAAGTGTTTTTCCTACTGATGGATTTTCACTTAACATTAGGGACATCAGGAATGAATGAGATGTTTCAATAGAGAAGTGTAACTTCTACAGAGAAGATAAGGGAGGTATAAGAAGAAGTTTGCCAAATTCACCAATTCTTGCCATGAATTATTTCAGCTAATAAAATGCTCTTCAACCAGAGTAAAGCATAAAATAGGAGGGTGAAAGAAATAGGAAAAGTAGGTTTTCTTCTTAGTCTTCCTCACTTAGGAGGCCATCTATAGTGTTGTGAAGGGCACTGGGGGACTGATGAACAGCTCCTTCTTGGAATGAGCAGAGACTTCAGATGCAAACTTGTGCTATGAACTTCTGCCAGACACAGCGAAGACCGGTTGTTCCCCTAACCCTGTATTCCCCTAATGCTCATTGCAAATAGGTCCTCAAGGGTATTTGCTTCTGTGTAGAACAGTACATATGACATACTCATTGCTTAACTTCAAACCTCAGAGAAGCAGGCAAAAATCTGTGGTGCCTGTGATAGCAATCACTGAGTGAGCTGGGTGAAGCCCCATGGCTGGTGCATGGCTATTGTTCTTTCAACACAGGTAGCTGTGTCTCCCACCTGACAGGTGCCTAGTGTCTCAGTGTCTTTAAGTAAGTCTTAATGAAATACCCTGAAGGTGCCTAATAGTTCTGACCCCAAGAAAGAGTAGTGCTAGTTGGATGGTAGAGATTTAAAATCAATAATCATAAACAAGTATTTCCAGGCTTTTCCTTGTGTGCTAATTTGAGTGTGGTCTGAGGTTCTTGTTGGCCATGATGTGGGTTGGTTTGGATGGGGTGGTGCATGCAGAACAGTCTGCTGGAATAAGTCTGAAGGGCCTCTGTTCCACCAGCTGCTGCTCTCTGCCCCATTCATCTGCTTGGCACCTGGAGAGGTAATGGCATTACTGAATGGAGCTTTGACTTTTGTAGCCGCATGTGGTGGTTATGTTTCATGTGCATGTAGGAAGCTGCCAGGATGTCATGTTATTTTCTCAAGGCACTTAAATTAAATTTTTTTTGGTAGAAAAGTAGCTTGGCTTAAGTGAATGAGCTTTTTTCTTTTATCTTGTCCTGTTCTAAGGTGAACTAAATCTACTTATAAAATGTAGACTCTTAACTGCTATTCTTAAGGGCTATCTTTCTAGGAAAGATGTGGGTAAATGAAGGCTTTTTTCTTAATTAATAGTAAGCAAGGCACCTGCTTGACTCCCTCTACTGAGGCAGGGAGAAGCCTGACTTCTTTAGGGACCCAACCCAACTCACAAGGCTTCAGGAGTGGAAGGAAAGCAGAGGTTTTACAGTCAGACTGACCTGGTGTGGAACCGTGATGCCACCACACAGAATGCGGAAATGGGCAAGATTCTCACTTTCAAGCTATCACTTCCTCATATTCAAAATGAGAATGATAACACTTGCCTTACTGGATTGTTCCAAGGTTGGGAGATAATGTTTCCAAAGCACTCGGCTTGGTACATAGCAAAGGCTAGATAGCTGGTGGCCATTACTGATGGGTTCTGGTTCCACAGGGGCCAGCCCTTGGGAAATATGATATGAGTCCTAGAGCATGTACACCAGAGAACTTTCATGGATACATCTAGGGTCAAAGTTGGGAACAACTCTTAATGACTTGGCATGGAGAAGCAATTCTCCATGGTGTTTCCATATTTTTCTAGACTATGTGTTCGAGCATGTTTGAGTAGCAACCACCTTGGAATCTGGGAATGCTGAAACTTAGAGATATCTGCCTCTCTGAAGTGTTCCAGGATAGTAAATTCCCACTCCTCTCTCTAGAGAGACTGGCTACATTCCAAGTGAAGAAAGCTCTCTCTTTCTCTCTCTCCTTCTTCTTCTTCTCTCTCTCTTGCATAGGCAGTTATGAGTATTTCCTATCTAAGATCAGAGTCTCCTCATTTGGATTCTTGTGTTTAAAGATTTTATTTATTTACTTTTAGAGAGAGAGGAAGGGAAGGAGAAAGAAAGGGAGAAACATCAATGTGTGGTTGCCTGTCTCATGCCCCACTCTGAGGGCCTGGCCCGCAACCCAGGCGTGTGCCCTGACTGGGAATCCAGCCAGCAACCCTTTGGTTTATAGGCTGCCACTCAATCCACTGAGCTACACCAGCTAGGACCTCATTTGAATTCTTATACTGCGATGTACCCACTTCAGGGCAGACACTATCTGGCCCTTACCATGTCACCCTATGGCATAAGGTATTGCCCTGGCTGCCATCTTTGCCATGAGAAAGAATTAGACTTTATCTCTGATCCAGAAGCTTTTTGTCTTCTGCTAGCATATGCACATAGAATGGGGCAGCCAACTTTTTAGCTTCCAAGTCAGGTGAAATCTCAGGCCCTTTACAGTTTCTGTTTAACACTTTAATATGTAGTTCTGGGTTTTTAAAAACAGGTAGTTTTACTTACCCAGAAATGTAATTATTATGACTACGATATGATGTATATTATATTATATACAGATAGACAGACAAATCCTCACCTTGGCATGATGCTTCTATATCTGGCTCTTAAAAAGTGATGACAATCTGTAGCTACTTATTATTGCATCCACTGAAACTGCCCTGTGGCATCTGCCTATGCAGATAAGGACAAGATGACATGAAAGGAGTGAAAGATGCTTCAGAAGCACTGTGGCAGGAGTGCTTCTGCAGTTGTGACACCCTGACAATCATCCCTGGGAGCTACACTGGACCAGCACATAGCACAAACAGGAAAAGTGCAACACAGCTTTGTTCATATTTCAACTGGGCGATCATGACCACATGCACTCAAGAAAGCTGACAGCAATGCAGGAGGAGGTGTTATGGCTGGCTTCCTGGAAGAGGTGAGAAGTTCTTGTCCCTGGAGGATGAGGAAGAGGGGAGAGCACTTTATGCTGGGGAACCCAAGGGCAAAGACTGGGAGGAAAGAATGAACATAAACATACTCACCTTTCCTTCAAACCTGAGTTTGTTCAGTTGCCAAATACCACATATTAATTTCTAGAACATGTCTCATGCACACCATCCTCTTCCCAATGCTGATCCCTGCCTTCCTGCTGGCCTCAGCATCTTCACTGGGACCATGGTCATTGCCCCAGAACTGTTCTTTAGTTTCTGTCTCTCTCCAGCCAGTCTCCCTAGAGATGAAAATGTAAATCTTCTTTTGCTTAAACTATTTTTAAGGTTTTATTTGCCTTGGAATAAAGACAAACATCCTCAGAGTTGTCCACCAGACACTGGCTCTTGTTTGGCACTGTGACACCATCTTGTTCTAGCCCACCCTTGAACCACTACTTCTGCTACCCTGAAGGGACAGCACCATTTCTCGCTTCTATGACTTCACTACTTTTGCTTGGATGCACCTCTCTCCTGTTTGAAGGCGTGTTCCCATGAACATGGGATCACTGGCCCTGCATTTCCTACTTCTTGTATGTGCAAATCCTTTTCCTGAGCCTCTTCCTCACTGATGGGAAGCTTTCTGAAGGTGGGGATTATGTGTCACTTGGCTTTGCTTCCTCAGTGTTGAGGACTACACCTCATCCAATACAAGTCCTGCCATGAGACTGCTTATGAAATCTGCCTGGCTAAGGATCTCATGAATAGTTAATTGGGTTGGTTAAGACTGGGTGTGGTGGAGAGTCAGAGGGAGAGCCATCAGAAGTTTAGAGAACCAGAGAGGATCTGAAGGAGAGGGATCAAGATATGTTACTTTTTCATCTTGAAAGATGAGAAAATGGCAGCACCTCCTTCTCTGCGATTTGAACTGGTGTCTTTGAAAGACACTTTCCTAGTTCCAGCACAGGTGTTAAAGAAAAATGAACACCTTTGTGTACACTTGCTTACCTCCAGCCTTGTGTGTCTGTATCTCCACTTAGAAGTTCTGGCTGTTGTGCACAGGTATGACTACTGCAGCTGGGGCTCAGTTTGTGACCCTGTGAGCAGGCAGGACTTCATTTCAGAGGTGACTAATGTGTGATTCTCCAAAGTGGCTCCTTGGAGAAGAAGCCAGAGCTGAACTATAGGCAGGAAATGTCCCTCTCTGAAAGCATCTCTCACTCGGATTCAGGATTGAAGGAGAGAAATGTCCTGGTCTATGCACCTTCATGGATATAGGCAGGGCTAGGAAAAAGGAGTTCTTGGGGAAGGAAGGGAGGCTAACAGATGAAGTTGTATTTGTTAATCTGGGACTGTTTTAAAAAATAGTTCATTTTAACCCCTTACCTTTGACACTTGAATTGAGTCTTATATGGATGCACTAGTGCCCGAGGGGAAGGTTACATGTCAGGTTTGGTCCTGATTATCAAAAGCACCTGTCCCCTGTACCTGAATGCAGGAGAAAACAATCGCTGGAGGACAAAACTGGGCTGTGAGGACCAAAGCCTCTCCCCATCCCCAGTGGCAGTTTCTGGAGCACTACTTCCCTACCTAGGAGGCCGCTATTGCATGGATCTTCCTGAAGTGCAGGTCTCAGCTGTTCTTCCTCTGGCCTTCAAACACACTATTTACAGGAATCACTTTATTGTCCATTTACTCTAGTGTGAATACCTGTGGGCAAACCTGCCTCTTTAGCCAGTAAACTTCTGGAGGATAGAGGATACATATTTTTAACTCCTGATTGTCCAATACAGTTTACTAAATGTAAGAATAACTGCTAGGTGACCTGGGCAACCTGATTCCCTTGGAGCAGCTCACTGTCCTCCTCTCTGCATTGTGACATGTTCATGTTTTACCTGTGCCTTGTCTGCAGCCAGGTGGAACATTCTGTTGACAGAATAGGACAGCCTATGGCAATTTCCTCAATGTGACATTCAGCCTCACTTTAAGTTTTTACATTTTATGAGGTCCCCCCAACAACTGTTTTCGTGTGGCTTTTGCTAATGGTTGCATACCTTGATGTCAGAGACGGAAACTTGCTGGAGGAGAAGAGAAGCACAGTGGAAGTTGCCTCTGAGTAAGATCATGTGGGGTATGGGAGGACAGCATGGCAGGAATAGCTCCCCTGAGTTTGGTATGGTTGTTGAAGTATCACACCAGTTTCTTGTCATTTAACTGAAATTATTCACTGAGACCCTAAAAGGAAAGGCCTATCCCAAACAAAAAATTTAAAACCCAATCATCTACTAATTTATTCAATGAATATAAGTGTCTATTTTCTCCAGTAGTCTAAGAGCAAATTAAGGGTGGGGTTTGATGTCACATTTCTCTTAACCTTCCCAAGATTTCCTATTGTCTCCTGGTAGTAGGGCCTTAAGAAATGTTGATGTGCTGTTAAAAGATGAATCTCTTCCACTTGAGATTTCTTATGTTCTGTAGCATTCAGACCATAGCAATAACTGCATTTCCACAGCAACAAGTCTAGGTAATGGAGATGGGTAATACAATAATTGCATATCCCAGGCCTCTGAACAAGAATGTGATTATTTGGAGCTGCAGCAATGAAAACCAGAAGATAAGAAATAGTATTGCGAAAAGCAGCATTAGCAGGAAGCATGAGGTCAGTGAGCAATCCCTAAATCGCCCATTATCTTTGTAAATCAAGAATACTGAATGTCAAGGGCTTTATCACCTCTCACGGGTCCATTCCAGCAATTGAACTCAATACAGCTTATAAAATACTGGGAGCTATTATTAGAGTCATTCAAGCCTTTTTGTTGTCCTTTTGTATTGGCACTTCATAGGAGCTGTTCTCTTTGATCTCCAAACTGGCTGCTTGTAGGTCTGAAGTCAGGATTTAAGCATAAGGGTGGGGGGGCACAAAACGGTGGCGGTCTTGCTGCTGAGATCTGTGGAGGCGGCATGTCTGACACCTTCCTTTCTCCCTAGAGTTCCACTTTTGGGTCTTGCACATCCCAGCATTCTCTTATTGATCTTGAATCTGAAAGAGTCAGTTACCAGTCACCACAATTGACAAGGCTTTGCCTCTCATTAACCACCAGATTATGTGGCACAATTCATCAAAGCTGTGTTTCATTGACTGTATTTGTAAATAGGCTTAGGGAAGTTTATCACTTTTTGCCCCTTGTAGAGCTTTCTATCAATAAGTGCATTTTTCTTTTCCTTTTTCCTGATGGAAAAAATTTGAAAAAATTAGCCACAAGATGTGTTACCATTTAACTGCAAACTAAAATAAATACTGGTGATGAATCACAGGTTTTTAGATTTTTCCCCTCTTTCTCTGTGCTGCTATCTGATTGTGTAGGTCACTTTAATAAATACGTTTGCATCGAGCTCTTGCTACGTTAATGTTGTGTAAATTGTCATACTTCTTAGCAGGCCTCTGCCCTGTAATTGCTCTCCTTTGAATTCAAGCAGAAGGAGAAAGATTAAAGGAATTCTGAAATAGTATTTTTTCTTATTAATACCTAAGCATTAAATAATTTATTCCTTGTAAAGCACCTAACTTCAGATGAAGCTAGAGCACTGGGCATAACTCTTCCCCCCGAGGTATTTTGTGAGGCCATTGCTTATCCTAGAATAAGGATTTTCTGTAAAAAAAAAAAAACACACATAGCAAATATTTGTGAGTATACAGTCTCAGTTGCAATTACTGGGCTCTGCCCTTGAAGTGCAAAAGCACTCATAGACAATATATATAAATCAGCATGGCCACATTTCAATAAACCTTTATCTATAGACACTGAAAGAAGAATATCATATGATTTTCACATGTTATGAGATACTCCCTCTCCAGCTGTTTACACATGTAAAACCCTTCATTGTTTATGTGCTGTATAATCAGGTGGAATTCAGCCCTAGACCCCTGCCCTAGACCAGTGCCGTTCCTCTTTGGGCCCTGGATGGCAGCACTGACACCTCCCAGGAATGGTGAGAGTGGCTGAAGGCCTGTCATAATCCAAGGAGGACAAGGGCTAGCACTGTGGCCTGTAGTTGGAGTAAGAATTTCCCCAGATATCTTTGGTGTCCTCTTCTGGCTGGGTCATCCTGGTCACACCAAGTAGAGTATTGTGGGTGGGACACAGAGATCTCTTGTCGTGGATGTTTGTGGGAAGAAATGAGGCTTAGACATCAAATGGAACTTGCTATTTGCCTGTTGTTATCAGAGGCAGAGCAGTTGAAGCCCTCACATATCAGGATTTCCTGAGCATAACAATGAAAGTTGATGTGCCTTTTATGTAGAGTTATCTGGGATGCTTCCTATGTCCTGGAGAAAATGTTGCTTGAGAGCCATCTCTCCCTGCCACTCAGCATTGATGTCTCCCTCCTCTGTCATACTCAGTGAGTCTTGGGTTGAGTAGCTTGGATTGTCACAGCTGAGCCTGGCCACACTAACTTCTAATAACCATGTAATCCTGGTTTGACATGTTTCAATGACTACAGCAATAACTATCTATTGCAGTAAGATCTGCAATGTGCCTCACATATATTAACTCAGAGCCTTAAAGTGAGACTCTGGGAATAGAAGATGTACGAGGTCTTCCCAGGAAAAGCCCAGCCATTGATAATATAAGGAGAATTGGTACACAACATCACTGTAACCTGGAAGGCAACAAGAATGGCTGGAATGCACATGCGTGAACAATGACGATTTCACTCTACTAGTCAGTGTGGGTGGTAGATGCCATTGAGTAAGCATGTGCACTGTGTGGTCTCATTCAAAATGAGCAAGTAGAACAATGAACCTGCATCAAATTTTGTGTTAAACTTGAACATTCCTCTGTGGAAACCACTTGGATACTTCAGAAGGCTTTCGTGACAATGCAATGAGTGCAGCACAGATAAAAGTGTGGCACAAACGTTTCAAAGATGGTCAACAATCTATTGAAAGTGATCCATGTACTAGAAGGCCTGCAATAAGCAGAACACCTGAGAATGTGTATGGGCTGCAATCAACAAAGGCTGGCCACTGACAGTGCAAGAACTAGAAGCTGATATGGGGATTCCCAAAACTACTGTGTCTGAGATTTTGACTCAGGTCTTGGCATGAAACCTGTCATGGCAGAATTTGTTCCATGGCTTCTGCTACCAGAAGGAACATCGTGCTACAGTTGCTAATGACTTGATTCAAATCACTACCAATGAACCAGATTTCCTCAAGAAGTTCACAACCGGAGATGAATCATGGGTCTATGGCTATGATCCAGAAATGAAAGCCCAGTTGTCCCAATGGAAGTTGACTGGTTCTCTATGCCTGAAGGTGTGGCAAAATAGCAGCAAGATGGAGACCACATTAACTGTGTTTTTTGATTGGGAAGGTGTCCATCATGAATATGTTTCCTTCAGGCCAAACAATTAATAAGGAGTACTACCCCAGTGTTCTTCCTCAGTTGAGAGATTCAATATGCCAATAACTGTCACAGCCATGGGCAACTGGTAATTCACAGCTTCATCATGACAACGTGCCTGCTTATGCATCTCAGCTTGTGCAATTTTTTTGTGAAATATCAGATTACTTTGGTGCCCTGTGATACTGGCTCTTCCCAAAACTACTATCACCTTCGAAAGAGAAGAGATTTCAGAGCATTGATGAGATTAAGAAAAATACCATGGGACATCTGATAGAAATTCCAACAAAGGATTTTCCCAAATGTTTTGAACAGTGGAAGAGATGCTGGGAGAACTGTGTGAGGTCCCAAGGTGCCTACTTTGAAGGGGACTGAGATGTCACTGTCGTATGTACAATGTTTCTTGTATCTTGTATCTTCTTCAATAAATGTCTCTATTTTTTATATTACATGGCTGGATACATTCTGAACAGAACTTACATGTTGATATCACAATCCGGAAATGAAGGCTCCAAAGTTCATCGTTTAAATTGTTTTGTTAAGCTCTCACAGTTGGAAAGTGACTGTGACAATTTGCACATTCAGATTCATTAGAACTGAGTTTCTTTTCTTTTTTTCTCTAGGCCAGTCTAGATTTAGAAACTACTAATTAGGAGATTTTCTTAGAAGCAGGTATTAGGAAAAAAAACAATCTGATTGTGGTATGAATCTGCATTAGGAAGTATCCATTTCTCCCAGAAATGTTTAAATTAGGGTCCCATTAGCAACAGGAATTCCAGCCCAGGTGCCTCCTCCCTGTTCTTCTTGGTGAGGAGTTACCTAGAGGTGGCAAACACAAGGCCCTCAGGCCTAATCCAGCCCTCTACCTTGTTTTATCTGGCATGGCACCTTGTTTCTACCCAGCGGCAGTGCCAAGCTCCTTGTCCCTAATTAGGGAGTAGTTACATTTATACAGTCCTAAAATTACATTTGTCTCTTTGAAGGCAACCACGAGGCTGATGTGGCCGCCGGTGAAAATGAGTTTGACACTCCTGAGTTACACACTGCTCTGGCTGAGGTAATGAATGCCTACTTGTGGTGGACCCCGATGCCCCTGTATTTCTTAAGTAACACTGACACTGAATAATTGCTCACTGTAGGTTTCATTTCTATGATTTTTCAATTTGCTGGAGAGGTTATAATTGCATGATTTTATTGGAAGTCATTTCTTCTTTCCTTTTGTAAAACAAAACAAAACAAAATAAACACACACAAAAAAACCCACTTGCTTGTTTAGGCTTTGCAACTGGAATTATATTTTCAAAGCCTGAGACCAAATACTTGCATGAAATATGATCTTTCCATATTTCTCCCTTTCCTCTGATACGAGCAAAAGGAAGGCTATGAGTCAAACATTTCTACATAATGGTGGGAGTTGCACATTGAGAGACAGCTGTCTATCCTTTATTTAAACGTGGCACAGGAATTATCTTCTGCCCAAAGTCACCTCCTTTCCTTTACCTCTTCTGCCAGTAAGTCTAGGCCTGGACACTAGGACTGATCACTTGAGGAAGGGGGAGTGACCATTACCTGGAACAAAAATGCCCATTTTTAGCTAGAGTTTCAAACTAAAGGTTTTAAGTCTTAAAAACCAAGTTCACAAGAGAGAAAAAGGGGTGTGACTTGTTTCCTTGAATTGTGGTTTTACATATTGTGGTTTACTAACTCTATACCTTTCTTTCTCTCACCCAGGGTAAATCTACATTACCCAGCTTTCCTGTAGCCAGATGAAGATGTTACAAAGTCACACAAACGAACCAAAGGGATGAAGGTAGAAGAGCTCACTGGCAGCTGCTGGAAATCTTCCTCCAAACCTGGTCAGAGTGAACTCTGTGCCCATATGCTTTGTACAGGATGCCACCTACTGGACCTGGGTGACAGGAGCTCCTTCTGGTGTGATGGAGAGATGCAGAAGGAGCCTAATTTTGAGGACTTCATAGGGCAGAGCTTTGACCCCATGACCTTAGCCTGCTATTATCCCATGACTATGTTACATTACATGGCAAAATGGACTTCGAAGATGTAATTAAGTTTACTAATCAGTTATCTTAAGCTAGGGAGAGTACTTGGGATTAACCAGGAGAGTCAAATCTAAATTATGTGAGCCCTTGAAAGGAGAGATCTTTCTCTAGCTGGTTGGAAAAGGTGGCATCAGATTCAAAGCAGAAGGATTCAACTTGTGGCTGTTGGCTTGAAGATGAAGGTCTGCATTTCAAGGAAATGGAGTTTTAGTCCTACATCTGCAATTAACTAAGTTCTGCCGACAACCTCGATGAAATTAGAAGTGAATTCTTCCCCAGGGCCTCCAGGTTTTCAGATTTGAGAGGCTGTAGGCAGAGAATGCAGCTGGGCCTGGATTTCTGATTCACAGATACTGAGGGATAATGCCTTCATGTTGGTTAAAGCTGCTACCTTTGTACTAATTTGTTACATAGAATAGAAAACTGGCCTGCTAACCTTTATGTAAGTGGTCTTATTATTTGGATCTTTTATCAATTGCAGCCAACCCTAATCACTACTAATCACATATCAAAAGTCTAAAGGTAAGATGTTGACCCTGGGGATGATGGTGGAGCAAGAAGAATGTTGCCACATGAGGGACTGAGCTAAGGAAGAGAGAGTGGGAGGCAAGAATATAGGGTCAAGTGTTATTTATGTGTCCTATCCTTTGGTGGGGAGGAGGAAGGTGAATAGCAGCTTCTGGAAAGATTTGGGTGGATCCCAATGCAGAATATTTGTCCTTGCTTCTTCAGGCATGGCCTGGAAAGACTATGCATCTGTCAGAAAAAAAAAAACTGAGGGATTGCTACTTCTCACATGGCACCAGAAAAGAATGAAAAAATGCTTAGATGTGGGTGTGAGATGTGACTGCCAAGTCCCCAGGCTGTTGGACAGGCAGTCCCTTGAAAGTGGGAATCCAGAGAATTTTGAGATGGCGGTGAGATAGGTGGGAGAGAAGTCTACTTCCTCCTAGCACAAGTGAAACACCTAGCTGATCTTTTGAGGAACGGAGTGAACAGACAATGGTATCCCAGCATAGATAAAGATTGGAGACCAGGATTTGTAGAGCACATTGATAAAAACATGGTAAGGAGCATGCTTCAGGACAATAAGGTCCCTAGGACCAGCATAGGGGCCATGGTGGCTGAAGCCCCAGGCCCAGCACCCGCTGGATCTGCCATAGGATTCTTACGAGAGAGCCAGGTCAACAGTTCCCTTGTCTGTCAAACAAGGTTTGAGCAGTACCAGGAAAGGCCTGGATGCTTGAAGTCATAGGGGGCGAATAATGACCAAGTGGCAAAAACACAGGGGCTGTGTGCACCCACTGAAACTGTGGACACTGGCTGAGCAGAGTCGGGCTGTGAGGGACCCAGACCCGATCAGTCCCCTGTCTGATTGCAGAGCAGGGCTGTATGGGAGGCCAGGTGCTTGTTTGGAGTAGCAGGCTTGAGCAGAAGTTTTTTACAAAGAGAAAGAGAACAAAGAGGCACTCACTGGCTGTTTGGGGAAATTTCCTGCAGCAGCTGCCCCAGCCTACTGCATTCTTACCCCAACCCAGACCCACGGTGCTCCCGCAGTGGCATGGAAGGCCCCCCGCTTACATTCGAAGCCCCGAGAAGGTGTGCACTGGAAACTGTGGGACCAGAGGCCACCTGTCCCATCCCAGTAGCGGAGGCCAGGCACACACAGCCGGAGCTCCGGGAGGGAGCACGCCTGACCCCGCTATCCAGAAGTACCTTGAACACAACCCAGGTGCTCCAGGGGAAGCATCAGAGGAGGTACACACCTGCATCAGCAGCGCCAGTGACACCCCTGCCTTGCAGGGCCAACTGGCTCTCTAAGAGGAAGGCATAGATACCCCCTGCAGAGGAGAACTGCAGGGCTCAGGGAGTCAGTGATCCCCAGGAAGACTTAACTCGGGGGGGAAGGGTGCTGAGCTAGCCTGAAGGGACTCTGAGAGTCCCTAGTATGGAGGACAGCACAGAGCAAGACAGTGGTGTGTGAATTGTCCCTAATTGGAACACCTCAAGGACACCACAGTCCTGGTGGTCTGAAGGCTTAGGCTGAGCTCAAAGGTCACTGAGGGTCCCACAGGGAACTGAGGAACTGGGCCTGAGGCTGGGCAACAGTGAAGTCTGCAGCTCAGGAAGTGAGAAAAGTGAAACCCATCCCCCTCAGCCTGCTGCAGCCAAGAGGACCAGCAGAAATTGCTTGGCCTGTTTGAAGCAAGCAGGAGGCCCTTTTTTTTAAGTAATTTTTTTAACATCTTCTTTTTTCTTTCCTTCTTTCTTATTTTATTCCTTATTCCTTCCTTCCTTCCTTCCTTTCCTTTTTCTTATTCCTTTTTTCTTCCTCACTTTTTTTTAATTCCCACAAGTGACATAATAAAACCTGAAGTTGTGAAAGATGACAGTTAGACCCAAAGAGGGGTCACCCCAACAACTGAGACAGTGAGACAAATTTCATTTGCTATTCCAGAGAACTTGCAAGTTATTGTATATTTGTATTATTGTTTTTTCATTATTCCTACTACTATTATTTTATTAGTATTATTGTATTTCCCTTCTTTCTGTTTAGCCTTCTTCACTTGGTGTGTTAAACTGCATTGTAAGACTGGTTTCTCTTGTTGTCTCTTTCATACTGTATTTTTATTTTTGCTGTCTTTTTACTTCATTTGTGTTTCATGAACACACTATTCTAGGTCTTATACTTCCTATTCTTGTTATTCACATCACATAGATTCTGTCATATGATTGTTGCTCCATAACTATTGTAAATAACTACTGTTACATACAATTGTAAATACTACACTGCATCCTTCTGGATCCTAGCTCACTTCACAGTTTCCTGAACTGTATTACTGTTGTGGTTAACTCTGTTCTCTCACATGTTACACCTATTTTCTATCATTTTCTCTCACTTTACCTCATAATCTGATGTCCCACAAACTCAATGCTTTCTAGATCCAACTCACAAAAGTTCCCCTCCCAACAAGAGTCTCCATTCCACCCTTTCTAAAAAGTGGCTAGGTGGATGAAATATGGTTAACACTATATATATTTAAAAGATCTCTTCTCTCTTCTCTATGGGTTGGTACTTTAAATACCATAAAACACACTCCCACTGTCTTTAACCATTTTGCCTTCACCCTCCAACCAATCACAAAAAAGAGTAGGGGCAGCTGTGAACACCAGTACACCTGCTGGAAGAGGAAACTCACCAACAAAGGAACCAAAACCAGATAACAACAGAAGAAGGTGAAGGAGAGAGTGGAAGCCACACTAACTCCACACAGGACGGATATAGAAATACAACTAAATGGTGGAGAAATTACTCTGAACAACTGAACAAGAGTGAGAGAGAATCCTCAAACCTTATACATGTGGAATAACCAGCTTCAACACAATCTGCCCACACCTGAACAACAGAATATAAGATGTGGTGGATGGAGTGACCCTCAGTTAACCAGCTGGAGGAAAGGACCCACCAAAGAAAGATCCAATGACAATCAAAACCCGAAGACATACAGAGAGCCAACACAAATGACAGACCTATACCAGGGAGCTCAGTAGATCAAGGAGACTGCACCACTAAATCTCACAGGTCTTCTACCATAGAAGTTTACACCATAAACCCAGGGAGTCAGAATAGACAAATTTAAAAAGGAGAGGGTAACAAGAAGAGTCTCACAAACAATGGGAAGACAAAGAAAACAATCTCCAAATGAAAGGAAAGGAAGAAGCCTCAGAAACAATGATAATTGAAATAAGCGAAGCAACTATCAGAATTTGAGATCAAAGCAATGGTTATGAGGAAACTCAATGAGCTCATGGAGAATTATGAAAAACTACAGGGAAACTATAATGAACTCACTGAAAGCTATATAAACATGAAAAAGGAAATAATATCACCAAGGGCAAGGAGAAAATGAAGAATATAATTTAAGAACTGAAGAATACAGTAGAAGGAATGAAAAGCAGGTTCAATGAAGCAGAGGATTGGATTAGCGAGCTGGAGGACAAGGTAGAAAAATAACACCCAGAAAGAGCAAGAAAAGGAAAAGAGGCTCAGAACGAATGAAGGAGGATTAAGGGAGCTGCAAGACAACATGAAATGTAATAATATCCATGTAATAGGGATACCAGAAGGAGAAGAAGAAGAGCAAGGGATAGAAAACCTGTTTGAAAAAGTAATGATGGAAAACTTCCCGAATTTGATGAGATAAAAAGTCACACAAATCTAGGTAACACAGAGAGTCCCAATCAAGAGGAACCCAAAGACGCCCGTTCAAGAAACATCATAATTAAAATGGAAAAATTCCAAGACAAGGAGAATCTTAAAGGCAGCAAGGAAGAAAGAGGGAGTAACATACATTGGAGCCCCAATAAGACTAGCAGCTGACTTCTCAATAGAAACGCTCCAAGCCAGAAGGGAATGGCAAGAAATATTCCAAGTAATGAGAACCAGAGGCTTGCAACCAAGACTTTTCTATCCAGCAAGGTTCTCAACTAAAATGGAAGGCCAAATAAGGAGCTTCCCAGACAAAAAAAAAAAGCCTCAAAGAATATACTGCCTCCAAACCAGCTCTGCAACAGATGATAAAGGTTCTTCTTTAAGAACAGGAAGAAAAATAGTGAAAGAGAGACAAAAAAATCGCAGTGAATAAGTACCTATCAATAATAACCTTAAGCATAAGTGGATTAAATGCCCCATTAAAAGACATAGAATAGCTGAATGGATAAGGAAACATCACCCACACATATACTGCCTACAAGAGACCAACCTAAGAACAAAAGATCTACACAGACTGAAAGTGAAGGGCTAGAAACAAATATTCCAAGTAAATGGACAGGAAATACAAGCCGGTGTAGTAATACTCATATCAGATAAAATCGACTTCCAAAGAAGAGTCGTAAAAAGAGACCCAGAAAGTCACTTCATAATATTCAAGAGAGAATCCACCAAGAATAAATAAACATTGTAAACATATATGCATCCAACATAGGAACATCCAAATATATAAAGAAAACCTTGGAGGACTTCGAGAAAGATATTGGCAGCAACACAATTATAGTAGGGGATTTTAACACCCCACTCTCAAAAATGGATAGATCTTCCAAACAAAATATCAACAAAGATATTGTGGCATTGAACAAAGTCCTAGATGAAATGGACTTAGCTGATACATATAGAGCCTTTCATACCAAAGAAGCAAAGTACATAGTCTTTTCAAATGCTCATGGAACATTTTCAAAGATAGACCACATGATAGGTCACAAAACAAGCCTCAACAAATTCAAGAAAATTGAAATCATATCAAGCATTTTCTCCGACCACAAGAGACTGAAACTAGAAACCAACGTCAAGGTAAAACACCCCAACACTTAAACTCATGGAGATTGAATAGCATGCTATTAAATGATAAATGGCTCAATAATGAGATTAGGGAAGAAATCAAAAAGTTTCTAGAAACAAATGAAAATGAACACACAACAATCCAAAACTTATGGGATACAGCAAAGGCAGTCCTGAGAGGGAAGTTCATAGCGATACAGGCCTACCTAAAAAAGATAGAAAAGTTTCAAATAAACAATCTAACCCAACATCTACAAGAACTTGAGGAACACCAATAAAGACAGCCCAGAGCAAGTAGAAGGAAGGAAATAGTCAAGATCAGAGAAGAATTAAATGACATAGAGACTAAAAGCACAATTCTAAGGATCAATAAATCCAGGAGCTGGTTCTCTGAAAAGATAAATAAAACTGACAAGCTTTTAAGCAGGCTCATCAGGAAAAAAAGAGAAAGGACCCAAATAAACACAATCAGAAATGAAAGAGGAGAGATTACAACTAATATCACAGAAATACAAAGGACTGTAAGAAATTACTATGAAGAACTATGTGCCAAGAAATTTGAAAACCAGAGTTCCAGCCAAGATGGAGGCGTAGGTAGACACCCTGTACCTCCTCGCACAACCAAAAAAAGGACAACAACAAATTTTAAAACAAAAAACAACCAGAACTGACAGAAAATCGAACCGTATGGAAGTCCGACAACCAACAAATTAAGAAACATACATCCAGACCGGTAGGAAGGGCGGAGAGGACTCGCGTGGCGGGGCGGTGGCTGGCGGATCTGGGAAAGGCGCGGCTGGCCGGGAGAGGTGGTGGCTGCGGCCCGGGCGTCCCACTCCCTCGTGAGGATAAACGGGGAGGAACGGCTCGGGAGCGGGACAGACCCCGCGGCCCAGAGTTCCGGCGCCGGGAGGTGAAGCCTCAAAGCCTCTGATTGAGAACTCCGGTGGGGTTGAGGCGGCGGCAGCGGGAGAAACTCCCGGCCTCATGGGAGAACTCGTTGGAGAGACCCACAGGGTCCTGGAGCGTGCACAGCCCTCCCACCGGGGATCGGCACTGGAGCCAGCACCAGAGGGGCCCCATTGAACTGTGGGTAGTGCGGAAAGTGACTGGTAACCGGCAGGGAGCGGAGCAGCTGCCATTGTTCCCTCTCGGACCCCTCCCCCACAAACAGCGTCACAACGCAGCGACGTGGCCTCCCCGCCGTGGTGAACACCTAAGGCTTCGCCCCTTACTACGTAACAGGCGCACCAAGACAACAAAAATGGCCCAAATGAGAGAACAGATCAAAGCTCCAGAAAAAATACAACTAAGCGACGAAGAGATAGCCAACCTATCAGATGCACAGTTCAAAACACTGGTTGGTAATCAGGATGCTCACAGACTTGGTTGAATTTGGTCGCAAATTAGACGAACAAATGAAGGATACAATAAGGGAAATGAAGAAAAACGTACAGGGAACCAACAGTGATGGGAAGAAAAGCGGGACTCAAATCAATGGTGTGGACCAGAAGAAAGAAAGAAACATTCAACCAGAACACAATGGAGAAACAAGAATTCGAAAAAACGAGGAGAGGCTTGGGAACCTCCAGGATGTCTTTAAACGTTCCAATATCCGAATCATAGGGGTGCCAGAAGGAGAAGAGGGACAGAAAGAAATTGAAAACTTATTTGAACAAATAATGAAGGAGAACTTCCCTAATTTGGCAAAGGAAATAGACTTCCAGGGGGTCCAGGAAGCTCAGAGAGTCCCAAAGAAGTTGGACTCAAGGAGGAACACACCAAGACACATCATAATCACATTACCCAAGATGAAAGATAGGGAGAGAATCTTAAAAGCAGCAAGAGAAAAGGAGACAGTAACCTACAAAGGAGTGCCCATCAGACTGTCAGCTGATTTCTCAAAAGAAACCTTACAGGCAAGAAGGGGCTGGCAAGAGGTATT